>CM053790.1:488025409-488040409 GCA_028749045.1 Cupressus sempervirens
TGCAACCTGCATAAAAACCATGCATGTACATACAATATATATATAATACTAACCTAAACAGGCAATGGCAGGAAGTGGTGCATCGTGTAGATCCCGACTAGCAGGTGACTACGACTCCCTTCCTTAACCACATCAGAAATGCCATACAATAAGAACAAACACGCACACCATACACATGCAAGTATGGGGTAAGTATCTATAATAAAACAAATGAGATAATAAACCATCTAACTAATCATCATCAATAACTGGAAGCAATATAATAATCATCATGCATACATGAAATGTAAAGTCTAAATGATCTCATCATATATCAACTGAATCCATAACATTATATCTAATAGTCTCAAAACAATACCACTAATCCATAAAACTAGTCTAGCATAGTCTGATAATAATAGCAACAATGTGTCCAGAAAAATGTGAACGAGGGCAGGTACTACAGCTTGCATCTTCATTTGCATTCATATTTTAATCTTTGAATCTCTAATTTTATGGTGTACTTGCATGGGCACAAACTAGGTCAAATTGAGGGCCTCCATTACAAACCCTTATACTCCATGAATAGAGAGCTACGAGCCACCATTGGAGACCTCATTCTTGAGTAATCTTGGATATAATGACTCATAGAAGTGTGCTCACATTTTGGGCATACAAGTAGTCTTAACACAATGTTGTAAATCCTTTGTGTTCTTACTTCATTGGAAGTTAAAGTCCTTTTATCAGGCACACTTCTAATAGGGTGTTGAAATCAAACATTTTAATCTTCATTAGATACAATTTATTGCTATAGTATTGGAGATTTGTGGGTGTCATCCCCACCCCAATTTTACCTTCTCATTGGAGGGTTTCTAGATAACCAAATATTTTGTGTCATACATGTGTTAATGTTATTTTCTTTCATACTATGGATTAATATGTTTAGCTAGCTATTTTAGTTTACATGAAAATTGTGAGATGGATGTATGGTGAATAAATTTATGGTTAAATTTTTGAAGGACTGATTCACCCCTCCCACTCCCCCACCCCACCGCCCCCCCCCCCCCTCCCGCCCCCCTCTCAGAGTTTACTTTCCCTATTGTATTTCCAACAAAATGGATTCTCCAAAATCTATAATAGTCTGAGGAAGATTTCCCTATCAATCTTACTATGGGAAATTTGGAACTTGAGAGAAATCATAGAATTGTTTCATTAATGAAGAATTTCCAATGCCCTCCTTTTTGAACAAAGTAGTGTCAAGCATCATAGAAAATATAAATAATGAGCTTAGAAATTTAGTTAAAGGAGAAGGTACCTTTTTCGATTAGGGTGCTCAAATCAGGAAGAATTGGCATAATCTCATTAATCCTCCCATGCTATATCCTAAAGAAAACAATTAGGTAAGAGAAATTTGCAAATGGAATCCACCACCTAGTGGATGGGATAAATTAAACTTTGATGGTGCCTCAAGATGTAGTTTGTGGAATGCAGGTTAGGGTGCATCATCCATACAACGAATAGAAAATGGATGGCTAAGAGAGATAAATACACAGGGGTGGTTTGAAATAAATTTGTTGAATTTGAAGCTTTAATTGAAGGATTTAATCTTAGTTTACAAATAGGAATCAAGAACTTAGTCACATGAGATTCACAAATTACATTAAACACTATCAAAAAATGAAGGACTCCTAACTAGCAACTCAATTCAAAATTAAAATATGCTCTAATATTAATGGAAAAACTAAAACAAGTTCACATACAAAACTTATATAGATAAGGGAATGGAGAAGCTAACTCTCTAGAAAATTTAGGGGCAGATGATTAAGAAATTCTCCTTTAAAAAGATCATATTACTCTAATTTAATAATAAGGAAAGTTTAATCCTTTCACCAGATGAATCATAATCCATCTGTTAAAACAAATTCAGTTACATATAGTTGTGAAGGATCCTGATAGACTTTGATGGAATCAATTCAACTTCTTACTAGCTACCTCATCACCTATAGTTAGATGGATTCTTGAAAGCAACTGATGTGACTAGTCTTAGCTTGAACCAATGTCAACCCCCATTAGACTTAATGGTCTTTCAATCCAAATTTCATTTTATTTCCCTATTACAAGAGGAAGACTTAGGATTATTCTTCATGCTACCCACTTCTTAGTACTTAGAGAAGTTCAAAGAATTTTGGGGAAAAAATTTATTAATAATGGGGGAAAATATAGTTTAAACACTGACATTCCAACAATATTTATTGATTCAACCTTGCAAGTGGTTCTAGAAAAAGTTGCTATCAAAAGCTGATGCAAAAGGATATTTAAAAAAACATTTATTAATGATCTTAACCTAGTAATTTTGAACATCAAGAAAGATTTAACAATTCCCAAATCGAGGTTTCATCATCATCAAAGGATAGGAAATAATGAGGTCCTCACATATCCAATCTTGGTAGTAGAAGATGTAGATGGGTTTCTTGATTGGAATCCAACCCTTCGAAGGAACTTAGATTTCCTCTTTCACTTTCTACATGTCCACCCTCCTCCTATGCCGAACTAGATTGATGTTTTCATGTAGCAAAAGATCAAATAGAAGTTTGGGAATGGGAAACTATTTCAGTTCATGAGGAAACAATTGAAGATATGTTAGACGATAGAATCTCAACAGAACTGGAATCAATATGACAACAATTGATTGTAATGGAAATTTATTTCTTAGAAATTAGATTTATTTTGGATCCCCTTTGAAGAACAATCATAAAGAAGCATGGCTTGGATATTAATTTATAATATATCCCACTATGTTTAATAAGAAAGTAAAAGCCTAATGTATAATGATTAAAATTAAAAAATGATAAATTAATCATAAATATAGGAAAGACTAATAATTTCCTATATCACATTTTAACATCTTATCATAAGGTATATCTTAATTCACATGAGAAAAATCTAAATAAACTGACAAATCTCAAGTTTTGAAATTTTAAAGCAATTGAATACTTGGCTTTTAACACATACTATATAGACTAGTAGATGGAAATTAAGCCACATTAAATGAGGAGGCTTTTTCAGATGGGCAAAAGAATAATTATAATTATGGTAAAGAGCAATATGTCCTTCCTCAAATCTTTTCAAGATTTGCATCATAATCATGAATTCCTCTATTTATATATGACTTGAGCGAAGTAATTTAATCAAGGTTTTATAGTATATTACTATAGGTAGGTCTAGGCTAGTTATAGTCATGGATACTCTGATTCGTATGAAATTAGGAAAGAGAGAAATGTCATTTTGGGGAAAATTTAGTGAGTTGAGAATTAGTAAAATGGTGAAATCCAAGAATAACATGGTCTTTAGGATGATAAATAAGCTAGTTGGGGAGGAATTATAATCCTTAATGGATAGACATAAGCACAATACAGATATTGTTTCTCTATTTGTGGCTACCATAATGCATATTGATGAGGATAAAGATGCTATTAGGAAATTCAATAGAAAGGTCTTTAAAAATCCATTTTTAAGGATCTAAATTTGGTTTTGGAGAACATAGATGAAAACCTATGCATTCCCAAACATGGTGAATATGATGCTCACAATTTCCCCATTCAGGTATACCCGATATTGGAAATCAAGAACCATAGGAGCTTTACTAAGAAAATGGGGGAGATTATTAGAAATTGGATGTTCTTGCTCACTATCACCCAAACCCGCAATTATGATGATTAGAAGGGCCTAGAATGGTATTTAGAGGAAGAAAGTGCTATGTAATGTTTAGGACTTGCTTCATATATGCAGAGATGACTTTTTGAGGGCTCTTTTTCAGGTTTCTTTATGTTTGCCCCTTATATCTAAAGGTTTCTTAATCTTGACCCTTTGCAACTCCTTTTTGTTTGTTAGGCTCTATGAGCCTTTTCATTTCTATTAGGGGCTTAGTTTGTAATATTGATAGTCAATGTTCATAAGTTTATATTCTCAATTCTATGCTAAGTTAGTTCTTTCCTTCTAATGTTCCTCTCTTCTTTCCTAGTGTCTAGTTTCTCCCCTATTCACACTATATATCTCCATTAAATGTTCTCAGATTATAAATCTACAAATATAAATGAAAGAATAGTATTATATATCTCTTGGCTCTATCTATTAAAAAGAAATAGTATTATTAAAAAGGAATTTATTAATTTTCTTCATTAAGGTTAAGCATATCTTAAGCTTTAGACTAAGCATCAAAATCAGAACAATAGAGATTAAATCTTCTTGTTTTTAGTGTCCCAGTTTTATATCCAGCTTCTCATATATTTATCTTCTAATATTGATGAATACACATCAAAATTAGAACAATAGAGATTAAATCTTGTTGTTTTCAACCTCCTAGTTTTATATCCATCTTCTTATATGTTTATCTTCTAATATTGATGGTGGGCTAGTAGATTCTTCCAAAGAGGGGGATTCTTGAGTCTAGATTTTTTTTTCCATTCTAGATTATTGAGTTCACATGCAATGAGAAAGACAAATTGAAAAAATTTATATTGGTTTATCCAATATTGGATTGAGAATGGTATTATAATCAAACAATTAACAAAAGGATAACAAACAAAATATAGAGGAGGTACTGCCCTCAATCCTCCACATATTTGAAATCCAAAGTTAAGGGGCTATATACTGCATGCAACATAAATACATAAAGGATGGTAGAAATTAAAACTTGATCAATGCAATTTTTTCTGATTTTCTCAAAGGAAAAGTAAACTTTTTGAAGGAGTCAACTTAGTAATTTGAGATTTCATCCTAAACACCAATAAAAATTGAAATAACAAATAAATTAAACACCAAGAAGAAGAGAAAAAAGTAGACAAAAATTAAAATAGTTAATTTTAGAATCAAGTAACAAATAAACTTGAAAAATAGAAAGAGTAAATTAAATATAATTAAAACTAAAAGAATTTAAGATATAAATAAAGAAATATAATGATTTGAAAAATTATTCATTTTTAAAAAATGTAACCAACAAGTTGAAGGGAGGCTTAGCTAATGTTTTCTTTGATCATTCAAATAATTATGAATTTTTTTCACAGATAGTGATTTATTAGATTTAAGCATTAACATATTGAAATATAAGTGGACTAACATCAATCTTAGCCGAGTGACTGAGTTATGCAGAAAAATAATGAATGAAATGAAGAACTTATGGAATTAGGTGTCTTCATAAGGATGAAAGCTCCAATTCAAGCAAGGATAATCAACGAATGACTTTGAAATTGAATAATTCTTTGTAATCTTTCAAAGGAAAATAAGTTCTAGAAGAGTTATAAGACTCTTGGCACTCAAGAAATGCCTAAATGTAAAAAATATTTAATGTAATTCTATCTTCTATAATTAACAAGGCTTAGGCCTTTTACCGATTAAAAAAGAAATTAGTTTAAAAATTATTATAATTAGAGGAGTTAAACATTATAATAGTTTAGTTGCTAAGATTATTATTATTTGTTAATTGGTGATATAATTTAATTGGAAGAGTATAAAAATATCTAAATAAATAATTATATTTATATAATATATAAAATTAATTAATTATTTTTTAACTTCAAAAATATTAGAATAGAAAGAAAAAATAAAGCACGTTAGATTTATTAATGTAAAGATGTTTGTACACTTCTAAATGGTCTTACATCTAACAAAAATAAAATTTGATTAAATAGTTTAAATCCCTTTATTTATATAATTTATATTAACATATATTCAAATTTTATTATAGCTAAAGTATTAATGTCACTCACCAAGGTTTGAACTTATTAATACTGGATAGGGGTTATTAGGGTTATTAGTTTCTACTTATCCAATTTTCAAAAAATACATTTATACTCTTAAAATAAAATCTAATAGACTTCAACTTCTTTGTAAGTAACAACACAAAAAAAATAACAAAAGAATAAACAGATTTTATATATGAACTAAGGGCCGATTTGGTTGCTGACATAGAAATTGGGAATGGGAATGGGGATTGGGAATGGACATTGAAAATTGTAATTCTGAACTTTTGGTTCACTTGTAATTTGATTAGAAATATGTTAATCTCATGTTTGGTTGTACAAAATAGGAATTAGACTAAGCTTAAGTTTGTTTATTTTATTTTATTTTAAATAAAGGAAAATATTTGAATATAATCTGTGGAGATATTGTCATTCATTTGAAATCAAGTTCTTAGGAATTAATACTGTTGTGATTGATGGTGTATGATCATAGGGTGATTTTTTTTAGGGTAAAAATGAATGGGTACGTACTCGTTCCACAATTTGGGCAGGACTCTCTCCTTGCAGATTATTTGATAAAGAAATTTATTTTTGATCATTTTTTTCGAAGATTCTACAAAGTGCTTCGAAGATAATTCACCAAGCTAGATGAGCTTGTCAAGGAGCAATTCATAGTTGTTGTTAAAGACTGTTTAAGGGATGGGGTCACTTCCGTTGGTGAGGAGAAGATGACAAATAATGGGAGCAAGTCTAGCTTAAGTATAGATGAGGATGATGTATCTTTATTTTTACATTTGTTTAATCTTTTAAGATTTTCATACCCTTTGACATGTATAGTGGATGATTGAGCATTCTGAATTTAATTTTCCAAGAGGCATACAGAACAAATGTATATTATGAACATTGGAATTTTTAATTATTCTTTCATGTGGATGTGGTTGTTGACAGACTTAGTATTAATTAGATTAAATGTAACTCAACATCTTGGGATCCTTAAGGAATGTAACCTGTTATGTATGCTTATGTATGCTTTAGATGAATGTATGTTATTGCTTCTGCTACTATGTGTTATATGTGAATGATTATCTTTCTTGTTTAAAAAAAAATTGTTTGGAAAACTTAGTAAAACTTTAGGTTAATTCTTTTGGATCCCTTGGCAAGGTGTTACATCTGGTATCAGAGCCCAAATTTCTACATTGGGAGCTTTGGGTATATTGGAACACCACTAGTTGAATAAAAATGAAAACTTTGAACTATCATGTGTATCTCTATCAAACTAAAACTTGAAACTAAGTGTACTGAAATGGAACTTAAACTGTTACTTGCATATTTTTCATACTTCAACACTTAGGTTTCAAAAGTGAAATTATACGTAAACCTAAATATAGGCAAGCTGAAAATTGAAACTTATTCTTTTTTCAAAACATGTATCTTTCATCTATACTTTAAGGTGGTATCCCTTTGATTGTCCTTGTGAATATTATGTTGCTTTTGTTAAAAGAAAAAATGTTGGATCAATGTGGTTTTTGGTTTACTATTAAACCAAATTCATATTGCTCTAGGTGTGTTGTAGTGTCCTCAGTGGAATCATATCCTTCTACATGGGGAAAGGGTTCAATGGGACCTGCACAGTGAGTTCTTCAGTATTATCATTCATGTAGGCTTCCAAAAGTAAGCCTAATTCTAAGGGGGGTGGATGTAGTGTTTGCCCTAGTTTTCATTTTGCTATTTTTTCCAAACTCTTTTAGGAAAGTTTTATGTTGATGATTATTAGTGACATTATTTTGAGATTATCATATATTGTTTCAAATTCAGTTTATTATATGATGAGATCATTTGGTACTCTATATTTCATGTATGCGTGATGATTATTCAAGTGATTTAAGTTATTGATGATGATTAGTTAGATGGTTTATTATCACATGTTTTTTTCTTATGGATACTTACCCCATACTGCATGTGTATGTGTGAGGCTTCACCCTGACCCATTCTAGCATCGATGATACATTATTATTTTGATACTCATGACTCGATATGTCAGAACATTATTTGATGCACTGAACAATATTATGCTATTTTACAATGTGTGATGCTTTACTTCAGTTATTTGATTTTTTTATTCAATGCTTTATGAACATGTATAATGATGAATTAAATGAATGCAAAACTAACACTTTGATTATGCAATTCTAATGGTCAGAAATATGAGTAGAATTAGATAAACAATTGATTATTAGAAAATGGATGCTTTAATTTATATGATTTCTCTGATATGTAATTTACATAATGCATGTGATTTCTTGATCTACTAATGTGTGCCATGCATGTGCAGGAAATTTAGGTGGGAAAACTCAATGGAAAGACGGATTTTAACCACTTGATTAATTTTGTGCTATCTTGCATTGTCTTCTTTGGAAGGTTGTTAATTGGTCTTAAAATTCTTCTAGCTTTTAATTGTTCCTATTAAGTCTTTAAGGCCTAAAAACATTAAATTTAAGTACCCTAGGGGTAAGGATGTGGGTGGGGAGCACTTTCCAACCCCTTAGTCTCCTTGGTTCACTTTTAGGGTCACTCAAAAACCCTATTTTTGGTTGATTGCGAAAATTGATTGTCTCCCACATGAGTTGGTGACTCAAACTCCATCTTGAGTTTACTTGAAGTCTAGTTGAGTTAAGGATCATACTTAGAGGCATTTTGGAGTAGTTTTGGGGTTGTTACCCAATCTCTAGTTTTGGAGAAAGTTTGAAGATTGAAGGAAGAAAAGGAAAAGCTCTTCTCAACCCACCATTTTTGCCATAACTCTTTTGGTGAAGGTAGGAGTTCTTCACTCTTTTGAATTGTTTCTTCATGTGTTCATGCTTGAATCTTGCTTGAATCATGCATAAGGCATTGTGTTGTTTTTGTATTGCTTCCTTGTGTGTTGGGGTTGATTGGGAGGGATCTTAACTTGTCTGTCTTTTGATTTTATTCTCATGCTTGCTTGATGTTTTGTGTTTTGAGGGGATTTCATGGGGATTTTTTTGGCATCACTCACCCTTGGATAGGGAAGAAGTGGCCATGTATGGGGGAAGGGCCTTAGTTGGACCTCAATAGTATAGAGTCTCTTCTCATGGTGAGAGGAGGGAAAGAGGGTAGGGTGTATTGGCCCCTACTTGTCATCCCATACCTTGTATGAAAATTTAAATTCTTGAAGAAGGGAAGGAATGAATACCCTTGTTATATTGGCCCCAAAAGGGCATTGTTGAAGAAAAAAAGTTCTTGAATTTTAGCCCCAAAAAGGCTATATTATGGTATGGTGATTGACATCTCCTATTGAGAAAATCCACCTCCCCCACCCCTATTTTGGTTCATTGTTGAACCGATTATGCAAAACCGGGTTGGTAATGCATGCTTGAATTGTTCATCTTATTGTGTTGTTTTACCTCCATGTTGGTTCTTGTCTCTCCATGGCTCTCTTGATTCATTGAGGACATTGTAAAAGATCTCTTGTGAAAGCCCTTGAAGAGAATTCAATTAAATTGTAATATTTGTAAAAATGTATTTAAAATTTTGATGTATTAGCAAAGACGTCGAGTTTTCTTACTAGTTCTTTCTCGATGGAGCCTTGAACCAGGTTAAATAATAGAGAAAAAAAAAAATTATGAAAACCTCCTTGTATTTCTCTTATGTGATTTCAAATTTTGCATATGTATGTGGGAAAGTAGCTCAATAGATAATGTCTTTGAATTATGAATTCTCAAGTTTTCAATTATGTGAAGGAAATGTAATTTGATATGTTGAAGTTTCAAATTTGATGTTTTATGTAGTTAGGGGAAATGAAAATCCTACATTGTGGACAACTAAGTTATCTCTCTACTTGTTAAATTTCATAATGGACAAAATCAAATTTGGTTAAGAGTTAAACATCACCTTGCATTCTAAATAAATAGAACATACACCTTGTTATATGATTATTGATTAAACATAATTATCAGAGAAAAGAAAACAATAACCTTATACACTTCCTTGTATCAGTATGCTTGCTAAAAGGGATTAATGTTGTTACTAGGTTAGAAATCACTCCTTGTAAAAAATATATATATAGCAAAGAAAAACATGTCAACACTTAGACAAAAAAATTGGCTTCAAAGAAAAATGTGCATTCCTAGGAGTAAAAACCTCTCTGGAAAATGTATGGGGAAAATTTTAACTCCCCCAAGTTTATAGAGAATATTCTCAGAGTTATTCCCCTTTGAATCTCAACAAAAATCATTGCTAATTCTTTAAATAATATAAATCAAATAAATTCAAAAATCAAATACCTAAATTCATATGTTAATGTTTTATTTATTCTCTCATCTCAACAATAAAACTTTTGGCATTAAAGTCCATGTAGCTTAAGGCAAGGTACTTGCCTAGGTTATCATACCTATTTATATTATTACTCAAAAAAAAATCCAAACTACCCACTAAATTAATACACCCCCCCCCCCATTCTCTTACCATTTTCTTCTATCCCTTTAAGGGCTAGGCGTGGGCAAGGGTACTGATATCATCATGCCACTAATGACACGTCATGTCATTTGGGGGAGCAGAGAGAGTCCTTTCAAAATCCAACTTAAAATGTTAAAAAAAAATCAAACTTAACCCCCCCCTCCCCCCCCCCCCCCTTTATGTTTCTTCCCATGCGCATGCTCTACTCATGCAAGGAAAGGGAGGGGACTAGGTCTACAACGCGCAAACCTTGGGCAGCGCTCTGTCCTTTGGGAAGTGGGGCCACGTATGGGGGTAGGCCACTTGGCTTAGGGGTAGGAGGGGGGTTCTAGGTTAGTAGTTTAGCATTTTTTTGTTTGTTTGTTTGTTTGTTTGTTTGTATAGTTGTTAGTATGTTATGTTGTGTAGTATAGTGGTTAGTAATGATTAGTATGTAATCTAGGTTAGTATAGTTGTTTGGTTAGTTTTAGATTGTTAATATTTCAAATTAAGAGTAGCATTAAATTTATAATTAGATTAGTGTTTGTTTTATGTTATTAGGAAGTAATATAGTATTTATATGTTAGTGTAGATGTTAGTATAGAATAGTGACTTAGTTGCTAGATTGTTAATTTGTTCTAATTTAAAAAGTTTTAAATTTGTATATTTTAATTAAAATAATTTTAGTGTTTCTTATTAATTAGTTTTATACTATTGTGAGTTGGGGGAAACAAATCTTAATATTGGCATTTTAATTTTGAGCTTGTATTTTATAATAGTCTAGAATAAAGGTTAGATTTACTTAACGATTTAATTGAAATAAGTCTAGTCTTCAACTTTAATTGTAATCGATAAATTAATTAATTAGATTGTTAGAGAATTTTTTAAAATTTGAATGTAGATAGTATAATTGATGATAACTACTCGAACAACTTATTCCATTATAGTTAAACATCTAAATCCTTTTTGACCTTATTATCTTATTGAATCATAGTTCTTAAAAAATAAAATTGTGTGTGTTTTACCCTTATATTTTGGGCATCACAATATGGTGTGCGTGTTTGTTTTCTTTATGTATGGTGTTTTTGATGTGGTTAAGGAAGAGATTCGTAGTCACCTGCTAGTTGGGATCTACTTGATGCACAACTTCCTGCCATTACCTATTTAGCTTAGTATATATATTGTGTATGTACATGAATGGATTTTTTGTAGGTTATAGGTACTAAGTATCATCTTCCTTGAATTTCCAGGATGAGCGTACCCTATCGCATTATCTCAATGGTAAGAGAGGAGAGATAAATTCTCAAGTCCAATCCTAAACCCTTTAAGCCATTTGTTCTAATTGAAAATTAGGACAAGTATCTGAGTCGAGTACCCTCTAAATGCATTGAATGATGTTAATTCATGATTATAATCCCTTTAGTTTGATTTTGTATGAATTCTTCTACGATGGGTATTGTGATTTATTTCGATTTCTCGTTGAGAACCGATGGATATTGTGATCTATCATTGATGCTTTTCAGTTGCTCGTGGAGAACTAATGTGATTATTGTGGATTAAATTTTGATGCTTTCTAGTTGCTTGTAATGGACTGAGGTGATTTTGTGATTTGTGATTTCATGAGCCTAGGGTAGGTTATCTATATGTAGTGTCGGAAAGTGGCTTGCAATGGGGGTCGGGGCCATAAGAGGCTGCCAGGGTAACTCATTGTAAGTTGTATTAATAAGTGAAAACATTACACTAAATGGGGATTAAAATAAATATAATAAGATAATTGTATGTTCTCACCCATGCCTCGAGTGCTAGTACAAACTAGGATGGGAGTAGAGAGAATGCTTGGTTACGACCTTGCATTCCGTAGTATGCCTTGTCAGTACGAGAGGATACTAGTGGCCACATAGTGATCACTAGGGGGCTAGGGTCTATTGAGAAACTACTAGGGTAACTCTAGCATGATTTGTGTGATGACACTTTCCTGCTTACATAGTAAATTCCTGTGTGTCTTGTGTGCCTCTAGGTATAGATGTCAGTCTATGTTGGAACCTTTGAGTTTGTATAATTCTAGGTTTCCTGGACTTAGAGAGTACTTGTGTTGTGTGATTTGATATCCTATTTGGGACTTGAGACTATCTCCTTAGCGCAGTGAGAGTGGGCCATTTAGGTTCCACGTGATCGGGTGGTAGTGCTTTTTCACTCTTACCTTTGAGATCCGTCTGTAGACACCGTGGCTCGAGCATTCTTTGTTGGCATTTACCTTCTTTCTATTCTTGGATCATTATGATGGATGTTACTTATTGGTACGTTTCTTTATATTGATGATTAGCATGTGATAGATGATGTTATCTATTTTGTAGGATCATCTTATGCGTTATTCTTGCATGTTAAATTTCTTTATGCATATGTTGTAGCATGTTTTAGGAGTGACATTCCTATCACTATAGTACCGATGATCTCTTTGGTGGCGTGGGATGTTATGTGCAGGGGATGGCTAGGGCCCACAATGGTCTAATGATGCTATTAACAGTTGGGAGGAACCACACACTTAGTTAGATGTGTTTTATGATGGATGGATGTATCATGTATGTTAATGGTTTCATTTACTTTATTGCACTTGTATCATAGTTGATGAGGATGATGTATCTTTATTTTTACATATGTTTAATCTTTTAAGCTTTTCATACCCTATGACATGTATAGTGGATGATTGAGCATTTTGAATTTAATTTGCCAAGAGGCATTCAGAACAAATGTATATTATGGACATTATACTTTTTAATTATTCTTTCATTTGGATGTGGTGGTTGATAGACTTAGTATATAATGCCCCGCCAAGGGATCCAAAGAATCTCACTAAGTTTGCCAAATATACATATTTTTTTAAACATGAAATATAAACCATTCACAACTTATACTTAGTAATGGAAGCATTAGCAACAATTCAAATGAAAGTAAACATAACATAAGATAACATATTACATTCTTTAAGAATCCTTTAATGTTGAATCACATCTAATCATAACCATTCATCTAACATCACATCCTTAGCAATGTTACATCCAATGTTCATAAATTACATTTTCAGATTGCTCAATCATCCACCATACATATCAAAGGGTATGAAAAGCTTTAAAGAACATACATCTGTGTAAATAAAGAACATCATCATCCAATACTAATCCAGGATGCAATTAAAGTAAATGAAACCACATGTCATACACGATACATCATCTCAAAAGACATAATCATCCATCATGAAAGATAACCATATATCACAAACATAAATAACTAAGTGCACTATTCCTCCCAACCGTAAATAGCATCATTAGATCATCCTGGATCTTAGCCATCCCTCCGTACGTAACATTCCAAAGCACCGAAGAGATCATCAGTATTAACATAGTAGGAATGTCACTCCTAAAAAAAACATCCTACTAACAAAGTAAAGCATAAGATAAAATCATCTAACATATGTAAATCATCAATATAAGAACATACCAGTAAATACATCCATCATAGGGTATATCATCTATCATAATGCTCCAAGAACAGAATGAAGATAAATACCAACCAAGAATGCTCCAGCCACGGTGTCTCGGATGGATCTCAAATGATAAGAGTGATAAAACACTACCACCTGACCGCGTGGAACTTAAGTGGTCCACTCCCACCATGCTGAGGAGATAATCTCAAGTCCCAAACAGGATATCAAAACCACAAAGCATAAATCTCTATAAGTCCAGGAATCCTAAAAGTATCCTAACTCAAAGGTTCCATCACACAAAACTGACATCTAATTCCCAGAGGCACACAATGACATGTAGGAAACCTACTCTGCAAGCGGGAAAGTGTCATCACATTTATCACATACAAGTTACCCTGGCAATTAGCTAAACTCCACGGGTCCATACTGATCTCATGCGGCCACTAGTATCCTCTCATACTGATGAGGCATACTACAGAATGCAAGGTCGCAACCATGCATTCTCACTACTCTCATCCTAGCCTATACAAGCACTCAAGGCATGGGCGAGAACCAAAACAATTATCTTTTTAGGTTCATTTAGTCCCCATTTAGTGTGTAAATGTTATCACTTATTAACCAAACTTACAATGAGTTACCCTGGCAGCCACTTAGGGCCCTGGCCCCCATTGCAAGCCACTTCCTGACACTACAAGTAGATTACCTACCCTAAGCTCATGGAATCATAAAATCGCCACAATCCTGTACAAGCAATTGTAAAGAAAATTCAAAAGATAATCCATAAAAAGAATCATCAAATATCCATGATAAAATCATCAAATACCCACAATAAGAATCATCAAATCTCCATGATAAAAGCATCAAATATCCATAATAAGAATCATCAAATCTCCATGAGCATCTGGAAAAAGCATCCATAGAAAATCATGACCACAACAATTCTCTATTAGCAACTGAAGGCATCACTGATAATCATAAGTATCAATTAGTTCTCAATAACCAAAGTATATCTCAAAATAGATCACAATATTCATTGGTTCTCAACAAGCAACCAAGAATATCTCAAAATCATACTGATCGAAGACTCCAAAATGGTTGAGTCAAAACATGTCACAACATGACATCATCAAAAAATAAATCAACATTTTAGTCCCATCATGGCAACTAGAAAATAATCAAAGGATAACTAATTGATGACTCAAAAATGATTAGCTCAAGTGTCTCATACACGTACATCTCAGCTTCACAGATGAAGACTGATGAACAATAAAAATCAATAAATACAAACATCTCATAGAGCATACGATCACATTACCATGGTTGGGGTTATAAAGATCGAGACCAAATAAG
>CM053790.1:488045409-488245409 GCA_028749045.1 Cupressus sempervirens
TCAACAACATAAAACTAGCTCTAAAAGAGTTCAGCAATGATAAAAAAATGTGAACCAGGGGCAGGCACTACATAGTATTAATTAGATTAAATGTAACTCAATGTCTTGGGATCCTTAAGGAATGCAACCTATTATGTATGCTTATGTATGCCTTTAGATGAATGTATGTTATTGCTTCTGCTACTACGTGTTATATGTGAATGATTATCTTTCTTGTTTAAAAAAAAAATTGTTTGGCAAACTTAGTAAAACTTTAGGTTAATTCTTTTGGATCCCTTGGCAGGGCATTACATCTTCATCTAACCCCAACCCAAGCTAAGGATCATAGACATTATCTCTCATACAAGAATGCTCAATCCTGAATAATTCTGCACTTCCTACACATATTTGATCAATGAAGACTCAAGTACAATAACATAGACTTGAGCCTTGTTGGCATTAATTTAGAGCACACATTTGATTTGTCCAACAATGACACCTCTGATCCAATAGAGGTTTTGGAAAAGCACCTCAGGGATCTACCTATTCAAAATTGGTCATTTTCCTAATTTCTTCAACGAATCAATTTCGATGACTGCAGGGCTCTCACTGGTTGTGCTCATGGGCATGGACTTGAAATTGTCGTCAAATATGAAAATGTCAAAATTGGAATAGAATTTCAATTCCAATAACACCTATTTCAGTGGAATAACAAATGCTCATTTTCAAACCATAATGAAACTATGTATATTCCTATTCTTTAAAATTTTTAAAATTTACAAATACTTATTCTAGTCTAATCATGCAACATTAACAACCCTATCCAACCACATAAAAATGGCACTGGCTACGGTGCAACATATTTGCACTGGTCGTGTTGTGCCCATCCATGCCTACCTCATGCCATGCCATGGCCATTTGCATTGTCCAATCTATCAAATCATTTGCTCAGCGTCCATTTGTTAGAAATCAGCTTTATAATTTACTACATCCATTGCTATTTATTTTATTTTGCACAGTCAATTACTGTATGAATAAATTAAGGAAAATTATAATCTCCTACCTTACTTTCTCCATAACTATCAACATACCAGCACAAATGTGCTTCTTGCCAAATTTTGGTGAAATCTAATCTATTTGTCTTATAAATCTGATAGTTTTGCATTCATTTTTATGTATGACTAAGTTATAATTTCTTGATCGTTTTCCTCCTCGTTGGGCAATATTCCTCCTTTCGATTGTTGATGGGTGTTGCTCCATCAAAATTAGCCTCTCTATCATCTTATTGCGAAAGATTTCCAATTGTTGTAGTTTAAATCTACAGTTTACCAGGTAAGGCCAACCTGCTCAGTGTGAAATTTTTGTTATTTAGTATGGAAGAATAATCCTCTTTCAATGCTATCTGGGTTGTACATTTTTCCTTTTATACTCTTTCCTTGTATCTCCAGGTTTAAAAATGAGCCCTATTGCTTCTTATGTTCATGCTTTCTATGTTGAACGATGGAAGCTTGACTATTCATTTCTGAGAAGCTCATTTGTTGTGTTTATAGTGCTAGTAATAGGGTATAAATTCACTATATTTTACTTTTCAGGCATAGTTTTTAGGAACTTTGAATCATGTGAGTATATTTTCTATAGTATCATTTTGAATTAAAAATTTATAAGTCAGTTTTTTTTTTCCCCTTCTTAAATTGTTTTTAAAATAAGAAGTCTCCAAGGGGGTGTTGGTTCCTTGTACAATCATAACATTACAATTAGAATGTAAAGGTTTAGATTTAGATTTAAAAAAATTAAGGTTCTAATAAATATTAAGCAATTACAAATTATTATATTGTTCTTTACAAATTGTTGGTATAAATTTGTTATTTGATATTTAATTTTTGTTTTAGACAAATATTTATTTATTTTTAATAGAAATGTCATTGATTTGGTTTTGAAGTATACAAATTCAAGAGCTAAGATACTTACAAATATAATATATCAATTTTGTGGATTATTTGAAAAGAAATCAAAGAAATAGAATTTTTTTATTTTCGATCTTAAGTTTTAAGAATACTTCACACTTTGCAAAAATACTTAATTACTTCCATAATAAATAACAATAATTTTTTTTTTAATTTGTTGGCCATGTTAAAGATATCTTTCTGCATTAAAAGATTTCATTTTAGTTGGGGTATCTTTTGCATCTAGGATTGATTTCAATTGGATGCATGTGAGCGTGTTTATCTTATCTAAATATAGTTTTCCACTAAAGAAAACTTAAAATATTTACATTTTAGAATCTAAGATGATTTAGAAGCTAAAGTTAATTTTAAATTTTAGTTAATTGACATCAAATCTAAAGTAATGTTATCTCAACACATAGCTTTAAAGTACATCACATAATTACGGTATCAATATTTTTATTAAGATTTCTAGAAGTGCAGCTTGTCCCATTGTCTTAGTATTGGAGTCCTATGAAATAAAAACTGTAATATTTCCTTGCTTCCAAATAAATTATATTGTGTACCGATGTCTCAAAATCTATAAGTAAATGCAATCTGTCCAATTGTCTAATTATTGTAATCTTAATAAAGGGAGGTAACTTCCATTGAAGAAGTTATTTATTAAGTGAAAATATTTATGATCACATGAAAAGAAAGTTTATTTCAAGTATAAGTATTATAATCATCTCTTCTTTATTAATGCATTGTTTTCTGTAAGTAGAAGTTATTCAATACTATAAAAATTAACTAAGATTTACTTTGTCAATGGAACATTATGATTATATTTTAAATTTTGGAATGCAAATTTTATTAGTAATAAATTATTTTTATTTAGTTTAATTATTTGAAAAAGATTTATTTTATAATATAATACTTATCATGTTTATATTGCTATACTTCTCATAATTATTTTTTAAGTTTAAAAATATCTTTTAATTTATTTTTAATGTATTAATCAATTTTGTACTAAATTAGTCAATATCATATTATTTTAATTGAGATAAGTTTAAATTTGTTTTAATTGAAATACGTTTCAATTTATTTTAAAAAGTATTGTTATCAATTGATTTATATATTAGTTTTAATATTTTTCAATCAATAGTTTAAATTATATATTAACAAATTATCATACAAAAATAGATGATTTTTTTTTTCTTTAATATTATATTTTTATGAAATAGAGACAAAACAATCTATTTTAAAAATCATCCTCTATTTCTAAATAATTTTTAAATTTATGAAATAATTTTTTTATAATTTTAAACTCTAAACTTAATTATTTAATTATCTTCTTATTTTGTCACTATTTACATTATTTTTTACATCTCTTATATTTTGTTCTACATTTATAGTGTCAAGAACATTTCTTTGATGAGTACCTTACAATCAATTTCAATTTGAATGAAACCTAGCTTTCAATTTCAAGTAGAATAAATTACAACACTTGTATTTATTTTAATTTGCAATTTTATATTATGAAAGTCTTATATACTTAAGAAAAGTATTAAATTAAAAAGGTTAAATTTTTTGTGAAGAATATAAAAATAAGTTATTTATTTTAGTATACTTGAAAAACGTATTAGTTTTTCCTAGTGGAGCCATAAAATGTAGATTTTTTAGATTTGTCTCTTTTTTAGTCCACAAAGGTTAATGTGTGCTTATAAATATTTATCTCGTAATGTTTACACCATCACCATCATATCCATAGTCACATAAAATTTGCAAAAATATTTGTGTCATACATTACAAAATCACTTATAACATCATTAACATCCTCATATATACCATCTTGCAATAACAATGAACACACATTTCATCCATGGGATATGTCATTCTATTTTTTTGTTCATATGATGGTGTTTAAATGATTTTGATTTTAGTAAAATATTTCTTTGAGGATATTAATATATAAACTTAATGGTACTACTATAAAAACAATTCCTACATATTTAAATAATATAAAGGGTCGCTAATAATATTAATATTTTTTAGGATGGGTCGAAAGAATAAGTGGGAATCACTTATCAAGTTAGATGGGCAAGATGTCCAAAATGAAGAAAGTCATTTCTCAAGTTGTGAACTTGAATGGACACCTATTGGAGATAATAGTAAACAACAAGTAGACTAGTGTGTTAATATACCTCTTGAGAGACTCCCTCACTTTGTCAAAGGAGAAGGTTTATTAGATAGTGCCGAAACAACATTTATACATAAAAGTTTTGTTGAGAATTGTTGAGATAATGGGTGTTGCACACATTGCATAATATTGTTATATTGTATTATTTTATTTTATTATGTAATCTTACCCCTAGATGGACGTGCAAAATGTAAAGATTCCCATGGGATATACTTAATAAGTTGTATTGTAACATTGTGATAATATTTCATGTAATTATCTAATATTGGGGAAAAGAATCAAAATTCCAATATTAAATGTGGGGGTCAGTGGGTTAGGTAGCACATGGTTTATGTAATTTTCTACTATATAAGCAGCCACAATGGTAGTTGTTGGGATGAGAAAAGAGAAGAAGATAGAAGGAAAAAAGGAAAGAGTTGAGCAGGACAAGGCTTGATAGGTTAGCCAAGGGAGCATATGTGAAGGTTGGGAGCATGGCATGGGATGTGTGGATTCATGCTTGTTCACATAGTTTTCTCGGTTGTGGCTATGGATTTGAGGGCTTCCATGGTTGTATTGCAATGGTGTTTTTGTTGAATAATATATGGTGATGGATGCTTTTGGAGGCTGTGTTTTTTCCCTCAATGAGGGTTTTCCAGGGTATATCTTGTGTCACAATTTTTGTGGGTATATTGTCTATTCTCTTGCATGTGGATTTCAATTGCATATTTATTTTAGATCTATTATGGGTTATGTGTAAACGATTATATTCTTTATTACAAGTTTTCTTACAAATGGTATCTGAGCTATGGTTTTATTATTGTAACCCTAGATTGAATCAATGGGAATGCATGAGAGGATAAAACAAAGGGCAATATATATGATTTTTTATTATAGATCTGAGGGTTTAGGGTGTGTTGTTATGATGGGAAATTAATAGATTTTGGGCATGTGAAATTGTTGGTCAAATTTTTTTTGGATGTTTCATTTAAATGAGGTTTTTAGGGGGAGCTTGCAGAAATAACCTCCTAGGTGAAAACCGACCTCACCATTGGATCTGTGTCGACATTTTCATAAATTTTGATATATAATATGCCCTAGTTTGGCCATGTTCAGAGGAAATAAAAGAGTTTATTAGTACCTGTGATGGTTGTCAAATTTGATCTCATCTGAATTTTCATCAGAATTTTTTTTTTAAAAAATGCAGTGAAAATGGTAAAATGACTGTCTTAGTAAAATGGCCATAACTTTCCCTCAGGATATTGTATTTTAGACTTCTTATAGGCATTGGAAAGATAATTCAGAGCACTAAAACTTGGTGTAGGTTTGGTTTTGTGATTTTAACATTTTGTCAGGGTTTAAGAGCCTAAAAGTTGGATGTTATTTATTTTGAGCACAAATTAGGGCATAACTTGGGCATATAGAGTCATATTTTGGACTTCGAGTAGTCAACAAAAAGCTCTTGGAGAGCTCTAAAAATTGGTTTAGATTTGGTGTAGGTTTTGCATGATTTATTTGGTGATATATGAATCTGAATAGTTTATGGTGTATATTGACTATGGTAACATTGTGAGTTTATGACACTGTATGTTTTTGAGATTTGGATTTGATGTCATTGTATACTTAGTTCATATTTCATATTAGACTCATAATGATATGGTTATTAGTATTTGGTTTGGATATGTATGATGACTTTTTGGGTCTACGAGTTGTGTAGTATTGTAAGCAGTCTATACTTACAAGTTGCATTTATAGCTTGGTTATGGGTTGTCTTTGCCCATTGATCTTTCATTATTGATGCATATTCAGATTAGTGGCTTGGATTTGGGTTGTCTATGCCCTAAGTCACATGATTTTTTGAATTTTTTTCATGTAGAAGGGATGAGATGATTTTACCAAGTATGGTCATGGTGGAGGATTGAGGTTGACTATTTTATGTTGACAGGTTGGACACTTTTAGAATTAGTTGCTCGGTTCATGGATGTGATCATGGTGCCATGGATTCTGGCATTACATGATTGGATATACAAGTACATCATTGATGTTTGTTGGTTTGGATTCTTGATTTGGTTATGGTGGTATATCTTCTTGGTTGAGGATCATGGTTATTTGGTTTCTTTTAAGGAGCTCATGATGTGCACTTTGAGTTCTTTGATGGTTTTATGCCTTGGTTGATTCTCATGGTTAGAGGATGATTTTTTATCATGATTTCATGGATAGCTTGGATACATGGTTTAGTGGGAGCTTGTGATGGTGCTGAGGTGACAATGTAGGATTAGTTTCTCATTTGGTTTGTAGCTTCTTGGTTTGGAGATCTTGGTTTCACTTGATATTGACACTTTGGTTGTGTGAGTGTAGACCTCGAGGATCTTCATGTAGGAGATGGATTTTATGATGCCATATGTGACCTGGTTGTTAGATTGTGGTGACTGGTCAGGAAAGTATTGTACATATTATGGCCGACATATGGCCGACATGTTATAACCCTAAAGCGGTTTAATACTTGTATAAAAAGGGCTTAGGGTTGGGTATTTTTTATGTGTGGTGATACAAAATTGGTTCTTGCGGCGGTATTGAGCTGTAAGGGATTACGGATTGTAATCAGGTTGTAATCACTGGATTGTAATAAGATCAGACTTGTTGTTTGGTGGACATAGCCCAGAGATTGGGTGAACCACGTTAAATCTTGGTGCCTTGCGTTCATTTCTGTGTGTTCTATTATTTTTTGTTATTGGTTATATTTGCATGTAATTTTTATTTCTGTCCGTGGTTTATCCTAACAAGTGGTATCAGAGCAAGGTTGTCTTTCAGTTATCCTCTGCAGGAAAGTCTCACGGTTAAGTGGGAGTCTCACAATTGAGTGGGAGCAATGGCAGATGAGGGTAAGTTGAGGGTTGATAGGTTTAATGGGCAGAACTTCCAATTATGGAAGATGCAAATGGAAGACTATTTATATCAAAAGGATTTATGGAAGTCGTTGGAAGGAAAAGCCAAGAATCAGGGAACTATGTCAGAGGCTGAATGGGATCTTTTGGATAGAAAGGCACTCGGAAGCATTCAGTTATGCTTGGCACCATCGGTGGCATTTAATATTACAAAAGAAAAGATGACAGAAGATTTGATGAAAACCCTAGCGACACTGTATGAAAAGCCCTCCGCTTCAAATAAGGTATTTCTCATGAAGCGTTTATTTAATATGAAAATGGCAGAAGGTGGATCTGTTGCAGATTATTTAAATGACTTAAATACTATTACTAGTCAATTATCTTCTGTGGGTATCAATTTTGATGAAGAAATTAGGGCTCTCTTGATTTTGTGTTCTTTGCCTGAAAGCTGGAATGGCTTGGTAATGGTGGTGAGTAATTCTGTTCCTGGATCTAGTACCCTAAAATATGATGATGTGATCGGTGTTATTTTAAGTGAGAAAACTCGTAGAAAATCCTCAGGTGGATCTACATCAGGAAGTGCTTTAAATGCACAAAGCAGGGGAAAAACGACTGAAAGAGGAAGTAACTCTGGAAATCGTGGGAAATCAAGAGGAAAGTCAAAGGGGAGGAGGTCTCAATCGAGAGGACCAAATGATTGCTGGTACTGTGGGAAACTAGGGCACAAAAAAAAAGATTGCTGGACTCGAAAGAAAAATGAAGGAGATAAATCAAATGGAGACAAAGAGGCAAATGTGGTAAGTAACAAATCCGAAGAGGATGCTTTGCTTCTGTCTTTAGAGAGTGTTGATGATTCATGGGTTTTAGATTCTGGTGCTTCTTTTCATGCTACACCTCATAGAGGTTATTTCATTGATTATGTCCAAGGGGATTTTGGGCTTGTTTATTTGGGGGATAATGAACCCTGTCAGATTGTTGGAAAGGGAAAAATTAAGATTAAGTTGCAGAATGGGAATCATTGGCTACTACATGAGGTAAGAAATGTTCCAAAGCTGAGTAGGAATTTAATTTCAACAGGGCAACTCGGTGATGAGGGTTGTGTAGTTACTTTTAATGATAAAAAATGGAAGGTTTCAAAAGGTTCCCTTGTAGTAGCAAAAGGTGTGAAAGTAGGCACCTTATATCTTTGTACAGGTCATATTGTTCCTTCTACTTTGATTGTTTCAGAGAAAAATGAATATTCAAGAACAATTACTGCAGTTGAGCAGGGAGAACAAATAGCTACTGTAGATTCTGATACAGCGTTGTGGCACAATAGACTTGGGCACATGAGTGAGAAAGGTATGAAAGTACTTCATTCAAGGAAAGTTTTACCAGGTCTAAAATGTGTGAATATGGATTTCTGTGAAAGTTGTGCGTATGGAAAACAAAAGAGAGTGAGTTTTGTAAAGACTGGGAAGGAAAACAAAAAGGAGAAATTAGAGCTTGTGCATACAGATGTATGGGGACCGGCTCAGGTATCTTCCCTTGGTGGCTCTCATTATTATGTTACATTTATTGATGATGCAACTAGAAAAGTATGGGTTTATTTTCTTAGACAAAAATCTGATGTATTTCAAACTTTTAAGAAATGGAAATGCTTGGTTGAAAATGAGACTAGTAAGAAATTAAAATGTCTCAGATCTGATAATGGTGGTGAGTATTGCAGTCATGAATTTGAAGATTATTGCTCCACTAATGGTATTTGTAGACAAAAAATTGTTCCAAGGACTCCACAGGAAAATGGAGTGGCTGAACGCATGAACAGGACTATAATGGAGCGCGCAAGGAGCATAAGGTTGCATGCTGGGTTGCCCTTACACATGTGGGCGGAGGCTATCAATACTGCAGTATATTTGATTAATAGAGGACCCTCTACTCCTTTGGGTTGTGGTATTCCAGAGGAAGCATGGACTGGTAAGAAGGTGAGTTATTCTTTTCTCAAGAGCTTCGGTTGTGAAGCTTTTGCTCATATAGACTCTGAAAATAGAACCAAGCTAGAAGCTAAATCAAATAAATGTGTCTTTGTTGGATATGGCATTAATGAATTTGGCTATAGGCTTTGGGATTTTGAAAATCATAAAATTATAAGAAGCCGTGATGTCATATTCAATGAAAAAGTGTTGTACAAAGATCTGTTGCAGCAACATGAGAAGAAAGAAGATGATTATGTAGTGCTGGATGATACTCCAAAAGCTGATGTTCCAGCCATTCCTCATGATGTGCAACAACTGCAACAAAAAATACCACACACACCAGTGAATGTTAGACAGTCAACAAGGCCAATTAGACCTCCACAAAGGTTTTCTCCCTCTTTGTATTCTATTTTACTTACTGATGCTGGTGAACCTGAAAGTTATGATGAAGCTATGCAGGTGGATACTAAGATTCAGTGGGAGTTTGCAATGAAAGATGAAATGGACTCTTTGCTGAAAAATAAGACATGGGATTTGTGCAAGTTACCTGCAGGTAAAAAGGCTTTACAGAATAAATGGGTTTACAAGTTGAAAGAAGAGGAAGGAGGTAAGAAAAGATTTAAGGCCAGGTTAGTTGTAAAAGGATTTGCACAGAAAAAGGGAATTGATTTTGATGAGATATTTTCTCCTGTTGTTAAAATGACTTCTATTCGTACTGTTTTAAGTCTCATGGCTATTGAAGATTTGCATTTAGAGCAGATGGATGTTAAAACAACCTTTCTTCATGGTGATTTGCATGAAGAAATATATATGGCTCAGCCACAGGGTTTTGAGGTCAAAGGTAAGGAGAACTTAGTGTGCAAATTGAAGAAAAGTTTATATGGCTTGAAGCAAGCACCTCGGCAATGGTATCTGAAATTTGATAGTTTTATGCATGAGCATGGATATAATAGGTGTCATTCAGATTACTGTGTTTATTTTAAGAGGTTGGATGATGATAGCTACATTATTTTATGTTTATATGTTGATGATATGCTTATAGCTGGGTCTAACATGGATCATATTAAGGGGCTGAAACGCCAATTAGCACATGCATTTGCTATGAAGGATTTGGGGGCAGCAAAACAAATCCTTGGTATAAAGATTTGCAGAGATAGGAAGAATAGAACATTGACGCTATCTCAAGCTGATTATGTTGAGAAGGTGTTGCAACGTTTCTCTATGGAGAATGCTAAAGCTATCAGCACACCTTTACCTGGTCATTTGAAATTGACTAAGGAGATGTGTCCCAAGACACAAGAAGAGGAGGATAAGATGTCCAAGGTACCCTATGCTTCAGCTATAGGAAGTTTGATGTATGCTATGGTATGCACTAGGCCAGATATTGCACATGCAGTGGGAGTCGTTAGCAGGTATATGAGTCATCCAGGATTTGAGCATTGGAATGCTGTCAAGTGGATTCTCAGATATTTGAGAGGAACATCCAATAAGTGTTTACACTTTGGGGGCTCTACTAATGATTTACAGGGCTATGTTGACTCAGATTTGGCTGGGGATATTGATACCAGGCGGAGTACTACAGTTTATGTCTTTACTGTTGGTGGGGCAGCTGTGGGCTGGGTTTCTAGGCTACAGAAGATTAATGCTCTCTCCACTACAGAGGCCGAGTATGTTGCTGCTACAGAGGTAGCCAAAGAGATGATATGGCTTCAGTTCTTCTTGGAAGAATTGGGACATCCTTAGACGGATAATTATTTGTTCACAGATAGTCAGAGTGCCATTCATCTTGCTAAGAATTCAGCTCTGCATTCTAAGACCAAACACATACAGTTGCGGTACCATTTCATTCGATCAGTTTTGGAGGATGGACAGTTAAAGCTGGAGAAGATACATACCAATGAAAATCCAGCAGATATGTTGACAAAGGTTGTAACAAGGGAGAAGCTGAACTCCTCTTCAGCTTTAGTTGGTCTTTTAGACTAAATGTGAATAAAAGAACAGCAGAGTCCAGGGTGGTTTGATCCAGTGGGAGCCCCATGCGGTAGTTGTATTGCTACAGGATCAGTCTCCAAGTGGGAGATTGTTGTTTAGTGTGGAGCCTGATCAGTCCCCAAGTGGGAGATTGTTAGATTGTGGTGACTGATCAGGAAAGTACTGTACATATTATGGCCGACATATGGCCGACATGTTATAACCCTAAAGCAGTTTAATACTTGTATAAAAAGGGCTTAGGGTTGGGTATTTTTTATGTGTGGTGATACGAAATTGGTTCTTGCGGCGGTATTGAGCTGTAAGGGATTACAGATTGTAATCAGGTTGTAATCACTGGATTGTAATAAGATCGAACTTGCTATTTGGTGGACGTAGCCCAGGGATTGGGTGAACCACGTTAAATCTTGGTGCCTTGTGCTCATTTCTATGTGTTCTATTATTTTCTGTTATTGGTTATATTTGCATGTAGTTTTTATTTCTGTCCGTGGTTTATCCTAACACTGGTACCACAGTTGAGTGAGAGTTTTTTGGCATTGATATATTTATTGAGTTTTTGCAGATATTGGAGATTTGTCTTAGATCATGTTGCTGCAGAAGTGTCTTTGGAATTTGCATGGTGCACTTGTTATCTTCATGGTGTGTGAAGATGGTTAGCTCTTGAGGACTCGTGGAGTTTTTGGTTATCTTCATGGTGTGAAGAGATGGTTCTTCATGGTATGTGGAGATGGTTGCATCTTGAGGACTTATGGGGTTCTTGGTAAAGGTGTGGTTTATGCTTTCATTTGACATGTTATCCTTGGTGTGAGGATGGTTTCTTTATTATTAGGTCATGGTATACTCTTGATATGCATTTAGATTTGTAACATGTTATGGTGTGCTCATATGAAAAATGTTATCTCTTTGGTTGAGATGGTTTACATCCTATTGTCATGTTTATGTTCTTGAGGCCATAGTTGGAACTTTGACATTGATATTGGTTTGGTTTCTTGGTATTGAGTACATTGATCATAAGTTGGATACTTCATTGCATTTGGAGTTGGCATGGATTGATTAGATATAGGTGCTCATGGATACTTAGAGATGGTGGTGATGTTGATTTCTCTTGGACTAGAGAAGTATTTGTTGAGACAATTGATAGTTTCAACAGGAAGTCTGAGGGGCATTCACCTGATATGGACTTCAGGGAAGATTGTTCTTAGATTAGTCTTGGTTGGAGACTTGGATATCTTGATGAGCATTCTCATTCCCCACTCTTGGTCTACTTGAAAGTTTTCTACTTGAGAGGTATAGGCCATTATTTTCTCTTAGGTGCATTATGTTAATGCTTGACTTTCATGGATATGAACCTTGAGCTATGGTACATAAGTTAGTTTTGGAGGGTTCATTTGAGAGATGGTTTAGCATTGGTTATCTCCATTTGCATATGTTGTTATGTTGTTTGATTTTGGGATATGGATTTATATTGGGCATATTCCTTAGTTTAGGAATGGTTTATGAGTTTGATCTTCTTGTGAGAGGCTTACATCCATAATTAGTTATATGGTATGGTTTGTGTGTTGTTAAGGCTTCTTGCTTGGGGTTTTATGGAAGAGATCATATTTGGACAGTTTACATCTAGAGGTGTGTGTAGAAGGATATGATATAGGTTATGATTTGCATGATTTCTCTTTGCTCTTGGTTATCTTCCTAGATGTTCGATTTTACTTACATTGGATTTGAGATTGGTTGGAGATTGTGATCACTAGTTTGTGCTCATGTATGTCATGTGAGAGATGACATGGTTATTCCTTTAGCTCTTTCCTCTATTGGTTGTGAAGAGCTTGGGAGACTACTGGAGATTTTTATGAGAGTTGTTCTTGCAAGTTATTGGTTTATGTATTGTGGATGTCCTTGAGACTACATGGATTCAATTCTTTGAGATGTTGTGAGTGGATTGGTTATAGTTTTGACATTATTGTTTCCAATGGGAGGTTCTTGGTATCTATGTGGTAGATATTGTTCTTGAGGCTTGTGATTGCAAGTTACAAATTGGGTATGTCGATGATGTAAGATTCACTTGTTATACCTTTGGACGTATGGATAGTTGGATGGGTTTGGCACTTGTTGTGGGTGCTATTTAAGCTATTGATATTTTGACAACTACATATACATGTGATTACCTTTGGATCAATTTTTTGTGCTTGGCATTTTAGTTGGTACATAATTTTATGATCTTCTAATATGACAGGTTGGGTGTCTTTCTCTTTGGATGACTTCAATGTATGTCTAGTGGCAGTGGCATAATAGGAGGCGAGATCATTCATGTTTGAGATGCTGGATACTTTGATTTTGTTGCAGGTACTAGGATGGAGCACATGGTGTAATTTCATCCATGATGGTCAATGTGCTAGGAGGGATTGTTCCCTTGTTCATTGATGTGGCTACAAATTGACCCTATGCAATGTATACAATAAGTGAGAAATTTTTGAGATAATGGGTGTTGCACACATTGCATAATATTGTTATATTGTATTATTTTATTTTATTATGTAATGTTGCCCCGAGATGGATGTACAACATGTAAAGATTCCCATGGGATATACTTGATGAGTTGTATTGTAACATTGTGATAATATTTCATTTAATTATTTAACATTGGGGAAAAGAATTAAATTTTCAATATTAAATGTGAGGGTTAGTAGGTTAGGTAGCACATGGTTTATGTAATACCACTTGGTGGTTTTGTGGGACTTGCTACTATATAAGCAACCACAAGAGTAGTTGTTGGGGTGAGAAAAGAGAAGAAGACAGAAGGCAAAAATGAAAGAGTCGAGCGGGACAAGGATTGATAGGTTAGCCAAGGGAGCATTTGTGAAAGTTTGAAGCATGGCATGGGATGTGTGGATTCATGCTTGTTAACATAGTTTTCTCAGTTGTGGCTATGGCTTTAAAGGCTTCCATGGTTGTATTGCAATGGTGTTTTTGTTGAATAATACACGGTGATGAATGTTTTTGGAGGCTGGGTTTTTTTTCCTCAATGAGGGTTTCCCAGGGTATATCTTGTGTCACAACTTTTGTGGGTATGTTGTCTATTCTCTTGCATGTGGATTTCAATTGCATATTTATTTCAAATCTATTATGGGTTATGTGGAAATAGGTATATTCTTTATTGAAAGTTTTCTTACAAGAATAATTTGATAGAACCTACTAACCATGCCACAAAGATGTATTCAAGGTTTGTCTAGATTTAATAAATTGATTAAGTGTGTCACTTTTATTAAAAAAATAAAATTATTGTATCAATTAATATGTCTTTTTAAATATGTATAAACATTTATCATTGTACTTTTGGGCCACTAGATAAAATAAATGCACCAAAAAGAAAGGAAAGAATACACAATTTTACTCAAAAAAGGGGTTGTCAAACCCATTTTCTTGTTAGAGTTATGTATGGTAGGAAAGATATTGCAATAATTACATATAATGAGTTTAGCCATCAGGATGTTAATGGTGAATATTGTCATGAAAAGGAGGACCCTTTAGGTGATCCAAGTAGATTTGCACCAAAGTTGTCAAATAAATGTAAATTGTATATTGAATCCTTACTATTGATGGGTGTGGGGATCAACACAATATGTGAACAACATTATGTAGATGTTGTTCTTACAAAGTTGATAAAATGAGGGATCCATATTTGTTAAGAAAGGATGTGTTAAATGCATGGAAAAGAGTGTGTTCCCTATGTTCACAAAAAAATGAGGATGATGCTAAAAGTGTATGTTTGTAGCATCTAGAGGAGAAAGGTAATTTCTTTTATTATAAAACACCAAAAAGTGTGGATAATATTCCATTTTTCATAAGCATCCAAACACCATGGATGTTAGAGATGATGGTGAAACATTCACATGACTCAATTATTGCAATGGACTCCACATTCTCAACAAATAAATACTATGTAAGTAGAAAATTTCTAATTTTAATTATGGAATTTAATTTAGTCATTGGTCTTATTTGTCAAAAATATTAATTTATCATTGATTTGTTCATGTGTAGTATAAATTTTATAGCTTGCTTGTATTTGATGAACAAGAAGTTGGTGTACCTATTGCATGGGCCATATCCTCAAGAAATAAAGTTGAGGATATAAATGAATGGCTAACAGAGATTTAAAAAAGAGGGAAACAATTTAGAGAAAATTGACATGTCAATGCATTCATGACAGATGATGCTAGTGTTGAGATTGAAGCAATTAGATTTTTTTGAACCTTAGTTTATAGTTATAAGAGTAGATTTTTTTTAATTTAGTTTATAAATATGTATGTAAATCCCAATTTTTAGAACAAAGTAGTTTGAATTTTATCAATTATTTTATTAGAATGCTACTTATGAAGTTTGATAATATATTGTCTTGTAGATTATCCTTTAATTGTCAAGTGTTGTGCATTTGGCATGTGCATAGAGCATGGTTGAAGAATGTGTACAAGTAAGTTAATCTTTCATTAAAATATATTAAAAATCACATGTCACATCATAACTCTATATTATGTTATATAATCCAAATTTTTTAGATATAAATATGTTGGAATAAGAATATTTAATAGATTGGGTGAGATAATGTATGCAATGAGTGAAAATGAAGATGTCATTACTCATTTGATAATAACGTTTATGGAGGAATTCAAAGAAGAGAAGCAATTCATTAATTACTTTCAGAATTATTGGTGTCATGATGAGAGTCACATTGGTAAGATTATCATAATTATTACTTTTTATAGTTTTTGTGTATTTATATAATTAAAATTTCTTTTTTTATATGCTAAGATATCAAGTTTTTTTGTATAGTGATGTGGGCAAAAAACTTTCAAAGCTTCCCTCATGAAAATCAGGAGACTAATGCTTCTATAGAGTCATACCACTCACACATCAAAAGTCAACATCTAAGTGATCATTCTAGGAAATGCACGAGAAGAATGGGTTGGCTCATTTACACACTTCTTCATAGGGTAGAGCCATTCTATAAAAATAAAAGATATTTGAAACTATCTAGATTTTTAACCAACTTCAAAAAGGAAAGATACTACATAACTTCTTTAGAGAGATAAAAAACAATACCAGATACAAATTTTTATCTAGATGATCACCTACCAAATACATATAAAGTTAGAAGTCAACCTATTCCAACAAAATGGTATTTTGTTAGGAATTTTGGACCAAATTTGCATGTGTGTGATTGTGAGTGGGTGAAAAGACGAATACATGCAAGCATGTGTTGAAGATCTTATATATTCTAAAGAGGAACAAACATGATCAAGTTATTGGTAAGTATATTTTAAGATATAGGCTTAATTTATTTATATTTTAATAAAAAAATTCTATGCTAACTGTATTAGTCTCATTTTGAATGGTAGAAACTTCTACTCCATTGGTCATTGATGACAAGGAAGCCAAACAAACTTCTAGTTATGAAATTAATGTCATTGGTAATGATGATATGATTTATTTGATTAAATATTAAATGATTTTATGATTCTCAACATTAATTACTTCATATTTCAATTGTAGATAGTTGTATACTTTCTGAAAATCAAGATGTGCTTGAGGTTGTTAGCGTTGGTGAAGGTGACAAAACTGGTGAATTTCAAAACCATAATTTTTAATAGAATTTCAAATCGTTTCAATATTTTTGACTTTTCCATTGTTATTCACATTGCAAATGGTTGGAATTCATCTAGTACTATCAATGACAAGTTTCAAAAATGAGTTGATTATTTAAGTTCATTGCTCCAAAATTTACCAACTAGTGATTATGAGAAAGACATTTTTAGTCAATTTGTTGATAGATTTACAGATATTCATGCATCTATTGCTTCATCTTCCAAATTTAAACCAATCTTTGGCTCAGATAACATGTCTATTAAATGAATACCACCATGGTTTAGTCCAAGAAAATTGAAAAAAAAAAGTCATTTCATTCACCAAAAGCATAAATCCCTATCTAGAAACTTAAATAGTAGAGTTGAGGATCATGAAAATTTTTAGTTCCCCTCTATAGGATTGAGAAAGAAAAAGAAAAAGAAAGTCACAAATCACTCGGGCATAGCTATTCAAGAAGAAAGGGATATTATCAGGCAACAAGGTGAGTGTATTTAAAAAATAATAATTAGTAATTTGAATAATAATACTTCTTATTTAACCTAACGAAAAAGACAGGAATGAAGCTCAGTGTTTTTGAATTGGTTGGCACATGGATGGGTTGGAATTTGGAAGGGGATAATCTTGTAGGAGGAATGGACCCAGGTGGGACAAGCGACCACAAAATAGATTCCTAGGCAAAGCTTGCAGAGGTGGACGATTCAGGGACTTGTGGGGTCTAAAATTCCCTTTTGGGTCTTTCGCTTAGACTTCACGTGGTTTGTCAGGCTCCTAGTCAAGCTAATATTTTGAATGTGGAGGCTTCTTGAGATAGTAAAGCAAAAAATTGGTAGAATAGATTGGAAGATCAAAGGGCGTGGGTCTCATTATTTGGAAGGAAACTGGGAGGAAAATCTTCTTTCCCTCCAGTAACATCAAAATCCTATTGGGAAAAAGGTGAGTTTCAAATCTATATTCCTGATCAGATTGTTGATTTTTCTGTTACTTCTATGGAATATACTCTGGTTGGCAAATTCTTGGGGGCTGGACCAGATATCGATACCTTGAAAAATATGTTGAAATGGAAGTGGGCGATCTATGGTCAAGTTGATATAGCCCCTATGGTGAATGGATTCCTATCTTTTGTTTTCAACTGTAAGGAGGATATGAATATGGTTCTATGTGGAGGACCATGGATGTTTGGAAAAAGTACCCTCATGGTTAAGAAATGGGAGCCAAATATGGATTTATCTTATGCTTTTTTCTTAACTACTCTGATCTGGGTGAGATTGTTGGGCCTCCCTTTAGAATATTGGCATGAAAACATTTTCAAGGGAATAGCAGGATCCTTTGGGGAACTTATTGTTGTTGATCAAGCTACGGCTACAAAATCAAAACTGAATAGTGCTAAGTTATATGTGAAAGTGGCTAACCTGAACAACCTCCTTGAAAAGGTGGAATTGTTTTCAAAACTAGGGAAAAGGACTCAAGAAGTAACTTATGAGGATCTTTCAAATACTTGCTTTTCTTGTAAAAAATTGTCCAACCAAAAGAAAAAATCAAACTAAGGTTGTTAAAGAGGACAAGAAGAAGGAGGAAAAGACTCAGAAGAAAGTATGGAGACCAAAATCTAATGGTCAGAATGAAAAAAGGAAATAATCTAAATCCTGGAACTGGTTTTGAGAATGACAAAATGAATTCTTTGAATTTTGAAAAGCAGGATGATTGTCTTGTTTTATCTGGGCAAGAAACCCACTTGCTTGATTCGATGAAACAAATTGTTATATACAAAAAGAATGCTATTAAATGGGAGGATCTTGCTAAATAGGAGGAATTAGAGGAAGGAGAAATTATGGAAGTGAGAAGCAAACATTTGTTGTTGAAGGAAATGCAAAATGGGGAAGACTAATATTTGTTGTTGGAGGAAGTGCAAAATGGGGAAGACCAAACTTCTGAGATGTTGCTGAGATTTAGAATATCAAATATGAGTCTCTTGAAACACCTCTATGTAATGACTCAATTCCTTTTTGGAATGAGTCAAAACTAGAGTAGAAAAGCCTGGAAAAGTAGGACCTAAAACAGAAACAGAGCCAGAAGAAAAAGACTAAGAAGAAAAGCTCTTCAATTCCTAAGAGAATTGAGACCCGAAACATTAAAATGGAGTAGAACTCTAAGGTGGAGCAAAGGTTAAACCAAATGTGGGGACATTGGAAAAATCGGGAAGAAAATCTTCAAGGAAAACAAGAGAAATTGAAAGCTTACAGAATATTGTTGATGGAAGACAAGCAACTATTTTGGATTTTACCCCTAAAAATAATCATGAAAATCATTACTTGGAATATTGGGGGGATGAAAAGTAATCATAAATTGGATATTGTTCCTAACTTTATTAGGGAGCAAAAACTAGATATCTTTTTGCATCAAGAAATAAAGATGAACAAGGAAAGAGTTGAAAAGATCAATTCTTTCAAGGAATATTGTTTAAAGGCAAGTAGTTCAAAAGGGGCTTTAGGAGGAACTCTAATACTTTGGAAAAAAATCCTTGTTTTCTAGTCTTAGTATAAATGAAAGTAAGCACTTCATGGTGGTTAAAATGACTAACTTATACCAAAATTTTGAGTGGTACTTAGTCAACATGTATGCCCCTAATACTAAGAATTCTTGGAAAAAAGTTTGGAAAACTCTATCTAATATTAAGAGCAAAGAACAAAATGGTAGGTGGATCTTTATGGGTGATTTTAATGTTCCCCTTTATGACCAAGAGATAAAAGGAGGAAATGTTAGGCAACTTGATGGGAGGTTGGATTTAATGGAATTTATTAATAATGAAGGGCTTATGGATATGGATCTTCATGGTATAGAGTTCACTTGGACTAATAAAAGGATTGGCAATGAATGTATTCAAGCTTGTTTGGATAGGGCCTTGATATCTCTAGATTGGACTAATGATTTCATTTGTAAATTGGAGGCTTCTTAGAAAGTTGGTTTAGACCATTTTCCTTTGATTTTTATTGTTGTTAAGGCATATTCTAAGAAAAAACTATCCGTTCACATTTGAAAAAATGTGGATGCAGCACCCACATTTTAAAAGTAAATTGGAGGAATGGTGAAGCATTGAAGTTGAAGGGACTACTCTTTATAAAGTGACTACTAAACTCAGAAATGTTAAAAAGGAGGCTAAAATCTAGAATAAAAGATGTTTTGGGAACATTTTTGAGATCAAACCTAAAATTAAGGAAGAGTTGAAAATTATCCAGGATAAGATATAGAAGGAAGGGTATACTCTTGATCTCGTTAGAGAAGAAAATAGTAAACTGGCTGAGTATCATGATATTGTCACTAAGGAGGAAATCTATTGGAAGCAAAGGTCAAGACTTGTCTAGTTGAAGGAAGGGGATAAAAAGACTAGGTTCTTTCACCTTTTTACAATGAAGCACAGGGCTAAAACTCACATCTCTAATCTAATGATAGGTGACATGAAAATTACTGAGGAAAAGGATATTTCGAAAGAACTGGTTTCTTTCTTTGCTTCCCTTATGACTACTAATCCTAATATTGATCTTCTTAACCAAGAGGAAATCCTTAGTGGAATTCCCCGTTTGGTTCCCAAAGATCAAAACAAAATGCTGGGATCCATTCCTAATGATAAGGAAATTTATCAGGTCGTTTTCTCCTTAGGTGGGGATAAATCTCTTGGCCTAGATGGATTTCCTATGTTCTTTTTTTAGAATGAGTGGAATTTGGTTGGGAAAGATGTATGTTGTGCTGTCAAAGAACTCTTTGGGGCTAAAAGAATGTTGAAAGAGATTAATTCTACCTTTATCTACGTAATTCCAATAAAGGTGGGTGTTGATTCTCTAGACTAATTCAGGCCTATAAGTTTATGCAATTATTTTTATAAGATCATTTCTAAGGTCCTCACTTCTAGGCTACTCTTGGTGCTTCCAAATATTATTGTTGAACAATAGAATGGCTTCGTTCCAGGTAGACAAATTATGAACTTTGTCATAGTTGTGCATGAGAATATCCATTCTTTATTTTGTTCTAACAATTAGGGCTTCATTATGAAAATTGATATTGCTAAAGCCTATGATAGAGTGGAGTGGACCTTCCTTGAAAAGGTGTTATTAGCTTTTGGTTTTAATAATAATATTGTGAGGATTGTTCTTCAACTTATCTCTACCTCTTCAATTGTTGTTTTGGTTAATGGGTGCTCTTTTTCTTTCTTTAATCCCTCCAGAGGTCTAAGATAGGGAGACCCTTTATCTCCTATTCTTTTCACCATAATGGTTGATTTCTTGGGTAGGTATATTGGGAAATTGGTTCTAGATAGTGTTATTAAAGGCTTGCAACCCTCTTCTCAGCCCCTTATCTACTCCCATGGTCAGTTTGTTGATGACATTATTTTTATGGGCAAAGCTAATGTTAAGAAAGCTAGAAATCTAAAAAAAGCTCTAAGCCTCTACTCCTCAACCTCAAGACAATTGATTAACTGGAATAAAAGTTCTTTGTTCTTTGTGAATACCCCAGTGTCTAGAAAAACCAAAATTGCTAAAATCCTAGGATGTTCCATAGGATCCTTTCCTTGTACTTACCTGGGCCTCCCTTTGGGGCTTAATGCCCCTCATTCCTTCTAGGAAGATATTATCAAAAAGTTTTCTAAGAAACTTGTTGGATGGAAGGGAAACCTATTGAGCCAAGCTGGTAAAGTTACTCTTTTGAAAGCTTACGTTCAAAGTATACCTACTTATGCTTTGAGCCTATTCAAAATTCCCACTAAATATGTTGATTCCCTTCACAAAATCCAAAGGAACTTTCTTTGGTCTAGTAATAAGGAGAAGAAGAGAATGGCTCTAATTACTTGGGACCATATTTGTAAAATGATTAGAGATGGAGGCTTGGGAATAAGGACTATCCAAAGTATGAACAAGGTTCTTCTTGATAAGCAAGGATGGAGAGTGTACCATGATGATAAGGAGTGGAGCTCTATATGGAAACATAAATATTTGTATAATGCCCCTTCTCTTTTTGATTTCTTCTCATATCCTAGTGTTATTTCCCCTTCTGCTATATGAGGGGCTGTGCAAGGTGCTAAGAACATCTTAAGTAAAGGGTGCTCATGGAAAGCTGGAAATGGGAAGAAGATCAAGTTTTGGGAAGATTCCTGGATTATGGACCATCCACTGATAGAAGATTTTGAGGATAGGACCTACATTGAACAATGCAAGTAGTTATATGGTATTCATGTGGAAAATTACTAGGCTAATAATAGCTGGGCCTGTCTTACTAACATTAGCTAGGACCTCAATAATATCTAGATTATGCTTAATGCTTACTGCTTGTATCCCTATCAGGAGGACAAAATGTAATGGAGGAATGATGCTAATGGGAGTTTGAAAGTATCTTCTATATTTAGATCTAAAGAAAAAGGACCTGGTTTGTTATGGTCTAAAGCTTGGATAAAAGGTCTAACTCCCAAAATCAATAATTTTTATTGGATTCTATTGCAAAATAAATTTTTGACCCAGGACAACTTGCAAAAAAGAGGGATAAATATGGTAAACTATTGTTGTCTATGCAAGAAAGACTTGGAAAACAGGGATCGCTTGTTTTTAAACTGCAATTATACCCAAAATGTGTGGAGCTACATCTTCATCTTTTCGAATATTGCTTGGGTTCATCATAATAAAATTCAACACTGTTTCCAGAGCTGGACTTGCCGGACAAAGGATAGTAATGTGGAATACCTATGAAAAATCACCCTTCCTCACTTGTGGTGGGGAATCTAGAAAGAAAGAAATAATAGAATTTTCAGAGAGAAAGAAATGCCTGAATGGGTTCTAGGTCCAAACATCATTAGAGCAATAAAGGAAAATTTTAAATCTCAGAAAAATGTTCTTGATGGTTTCTTGATTAACAATCCTATGCATAATATAGGTCCTACAAAGAAGGTGGAGGATCAAAGATCAAGTGTAAAATGGAAGGCTCCTTCGAGGGGATGGATAAAGGGGAATTTTGATGGGGCTACTAAGGGCAACCCTAGAAAACTAGGGTGTGGAGGAATTATAAGGGATCATACAGGTAACACTATTGATGCTATAGCTATTCCCATCGACATTTCAACAAGCCATAGAGCTGAAGCTACTTTGTCCTTTACACCATGAGACTGGCTCTGGAAACTGGAAGTAGGTACCTTTGGATGGAAGGTGATTCCCTAAACATTATAAATATGCTCAATGACAAAACCCCAAGTACTTTGATTATAGAGGATAGCATAATGGAAGTTAAAGCTCTAATAACTAATTTTTAAAAAGTCACATTTTCCCATTCTTATTGGGAAGGTAATGTCGTTGCTAATTGGCTTGCTAGCACTGCTGTGCAAGGGGATAGTATGCTGAGGTGGCACAACGACCTCATAAAAAATGTGGATTTAAAATTTCTCATTAAGTATGATGGTACATATATGATGGAGGGAAAGATCCTCCAAGATTAGTAATTTAATGATAGTTGAAAGTGGGTCTACGGAGGGGTGTGTTACAATCCCTAAGATGTACTTCATTGCTATTATTATCTGGGTGTGGCATGAAGGAAGATTAATGAAATCTTTGTTAACTTTTGTGAGTATTTTGGCTTGCTTCAATTTGTCCCTTTTTCTAGGATTAGCTACTCTATTCATTCTTAAAGACACACATTGTTTGAAAATAGGGGGAGAGCCGAGGAAACAAGAGCCCAAAAATTGCAAAAATTGGAAGGATAAAGCCTCTATCTAGAAAATTCTTGAGAAAGGAAATATGACTCCTTACCTAGAGCGATTGCATGGTTTCAAACTGCATGTTACAGATGCTTTCTTTAAGAATTGGTTCAAGGATAGGGTTACTTTGCATGGCATCATGATTCATCTCACAGAGGACTTCATTGCTGAAGTGATTGGTCTCCCGAAGGATGGACTAAAATACAACAAGGAAACGAGCATCTCTAATGTTGCCTTCAAAAAGCTTTTGAAAACTAAGGAGGAAGAGCAAAAGTTGGAGAAGAATGGAGACTTTTATGAGCTTAACCAGAGAAAGGTAATATGGAGGGATGTTTTATCTTGTCTTCATGAATATTTCGTTTTAGATGGAAGATCCAAAAGAGTCCACAAGTTCCATTTTGTTTTTCTAAACCTTTTCTAGTATAAAGATAGGATTTCTTTTCCTTTCTACTTGTACTTGAGGTTTTCATTATTACAAAGCCTCCATGCCCATGGGAAGAAAGACACTTGCCTTGTCCTTCATGAAGGCCTCATTCTCTTAATTGAGAATTATTGCAAGACAAAGGCAATTATTGTTTCCCCTATTTCAAAGAGGAAAAGGGGGTTGGTGAGTGAGTCCCAGTCTAGAAAGAGCAAAGGGGATGAAGAACAAAGTGTGAAGAAGTAATTAGTGACTAAGGATACTCCCCAAAAAAATGTTGAGGATATTATTGATTCTTCTGATAAATATGAAGATAAAAATGTGGAGACAGAGGAAGACATGGAGATGGGGGATATTAGCTCTAATTTGGAGGGTTATCTTGGCAGTAAAGATGAGACTAGGAAGAATGATGTGGAGGAAAGTCTGGATAAAAATGAAGGGTCAGATAACATTGGTGATGAGGAAAACAAGGGTGGATAAACCCAGAGATTTGGAGGGGAAAATGTGGAGGAGGAGATGGGAAGGGAGAAAGATTTAGGAAAAGAAGAAGAGAAGGGCATGGAGATCCCTAGGGAGAAGGAGGTGGATGATCTGAGTTTCGAGATTTTTCTCTCCTTCTTTGATACTACAAAGATTAAAGTTGACTCCTCTCTTCGTGGAGATTCCTGGACTTACAATAAGATTATGAAATTAAAGAAAAAATTGGGTAAAGTGCAGAAGGTTCAAAAAGATGACCAAGCCAAACTTGTACTATTGGAAACCAAGGTGGGAAATATACCTAAAAAATTGAAGGAATATGAACAAGGTCTCTAGCATCTGATCAAGGAAAGTGGCAATAATATGGAACAAGTGACTTCTAGTTTGTGTGCAGCTGCAGCAAGTTTGGGGAAGAAGACCAATGAGGATATTGTGTCTCTTGGAGGACCAAGTAAAAGGACTGGATTGAGCTCACAGAAGAAGGCTAATGAGGTTACTGTTGGTACTGTCTTTTCCCCTGTTGATACCATTCTTAGTACAGCTGAAGTGGGGAAGGAGACTGCAAATATGATCAAGGAGTTATAGTAGTGGTCTAGTTTTTTTTGTTTATGGTTTTAGTTTTCATTTTGAAAGCTTTGTAAAACTTGTAGGTTCTAGGTCCTTGTAAAACCTGATTTTGTGTTTGTTTTTTGGTCTAAGGATCTTGTTTCCTAATTATGCTATGTTTGAACATCTTTTTTTACTAGTGTTAGGGGTTTCGAGTCCCTTCAAAACTTGTTTTTACCTTAATCTAAAATAATACTTCTTATTTTTATTTCATGTATTAAACATATGCCATGTTGTAGGTTTGGGTGATCAAGAAAGTACTCCATGACATCAATTACCTTTCTCCATTGATCTAAACCTTACAGACATAGATGAAGTACAGTTTACAAATGGTAAGCTTTTAACTATTAAAAGCCTTTATTAATTTTATAAAAATACTTAGTTCATATTTCTAACCACTTAAATTGCATGTACTTAAACAAACAAACAAGATACAATTTATAGAGATCAACCATCAATGCTTAGTATTATCCCTTCCCATACGTTTCAATAAGCTATTGCATGTAGTTAGTAATTTTAATATTTTCTAGATTAATTACATAAATTAATTTTTGTACTTGAATATTTTATCTAAGTTAACATGTTGAATATGATTTTTTCTTGTAGTTTTGGATGATCAACAACAAGCTCAACAACTTATGTTGTCCTTTTCTATTGATCTTAACCAAACATTAACAACAATAGATGTAATACAAACTAGACATGGTAATGACATTATATAAATAAATCAATTATTTGTCTTTAGTTTGTAAATTTATTTCGTCAAACTTTACATATTCATATTATTGCAAGATTAGATGACCAACAAAAAAATCAAAAGCACATGTCTCCAAATTCCATTGAATCCAATCAATCAACAACAAAAAAATGATGCAATGGAAGCAAGATACGGTAATGAAATTATGATATGAACATAATTGTGAGTATTTAATTTATAAATGTATTGTAAATTTATTTCGAATATATGTTAAATATTAATGTTCTTACAGATTTAGATGATCAACAAAACATTCAAAAATATGTGCAACCATATTTTATTGATCTTAATCAAACAATAGCAAAAATAAATTCAATGCAAAGTGGAGATGGTAAGGAAAATATGAAATGAACTTCAATCAATTGTGTCTTTGATTTGAAAATGAATTTTTATTATTAAGTTAATGTATTTGTAGGTGTTGATGGTATTTATAGGGAGGATAATGATCAAGATTGAAGTGAAAAATTGGTTCCAATTAGAGGAGAGTTTAATATAAGTCAAAACCAAGAGCTTCATGAACCTATTGTATTATTTTATTATCCAAACATTACTTCCTTAGTTTTGTGCTTTTGCAAGGGATTTGATTTTATCTCATGGTGAAAGAATTATGATTCTTTGAGTTATATTTTTTGTACCATAGTTGTTCTTCATCTTCATGTGTTTATGTTGTCTCAAACTTCTCATCTAGCATTTGATTAAGTTAACATGTAACATTTGATCCAACTTTGGTATTGCAATAATACAAATGTTGAAGTATATGTGTATGGTTATGAATAGCATGGTCAAATTAAGCATTTTTGGTGTAACATGTGTGTATGGATTGAGAATCACATGAGCAAACCAAACAATTTTTGTCTTTCTTAATTATGATTAGTTTTGAACCTTGTGTGCCTTTTGTTGCTTGCAATGATAGAACCTACATACTTCCAAATTTCAACCTATCACACCATTATATACACCATCAAATTTTTTATCCTATCCTCCTATGCACTAAGACACAATTAAAAGATATTATTTAATATTGAAGATCATAGTTTATAAATGATTCTCAAAATGTAAATTTTATGCAAAGGAGTTGATAAATTAAAACATCTATTATATATTTATCTCACTATTCTATTCTCTTACACATTGTTTATAAATATGATCTTATAAAGACTTAATTAAATCTAAGATTCAAAACTTATTTATTATTGTTTTTTTAAATGACGTCGTTTATTTAACAAAAAAAATTATAACTACATTTAAACATCTTCTTAAGCAATTAAAAAATACAAAATAGTAAAATATATTATAACATGACAATAATTATTTGGAGCTAAGTTCCTTCTAAAATAATTATATAATTTTGAATTAATTTTGCAAATCTATGTTTATATCTTTTTTCTAGATGATTACTGTAAAATTTGTAATTTCAAGATAATAATTCTTTTAATTAATATGTTTGGTAGGTAATTTTTTAATCAATATTAATAATATAATTTTTTTTAATGGCTAAGAGGTCAAAGTCAAGATTAATTATTATGTGTTGTGAATAATAAATTTATTATTTATTGAGCGAGCCCAAAACCTCTTATAATTCAAACTTAATAAATAAATTATCCATATTTATTAATAATAATTGAAATGAATTATTAGTATATTAAAATAATTTTTTTTAATGATTTCCAAAATATTCTTTTAAAATAAATATTATATAAATGATGCCTAATATATAATAGTATTAAAAATTTTAATTTAATTTTTAACAATTAAAATTTAATAATAATATTTTTTAATTCGTTTATTATTATTAAAATCTTTTTTTTACATTATTTAAATAAAGTTATAATTCTTATTAATATTCAAATAGATACATACCACTTTTACTAAATATTATATTAATAATTTCTTACAATGTATAATTTACTGATGTTAAAAATACTATTTAAATAAATATAATAACAAATTTATAAATAAATATAATTTTAAAAATATAGATTAATACTTTATTATTTTTTAATGAAAGAAACTATTTGATATTGCAAAATTTATATATAATCTAAAAATGATTTAAAAAAGAATGATACGCCCTCTCTTTATTCATACCGATACCAGCCTTTATTCATAAATGGCCAGCACAAAAATATAGATGGCCGTGGGTGTAGTAAATTAGAAACTTGATTTCTGACAAACGGATGCTGAGCGGATGATTTGACAAATGGGACAGCGCAAATGGCGCTGGCATGGATGGGCACGGCACGGCCGGTGCAAATATGTTGCACCGTCGCAACTCATGCTAAAAAAGAGAGTTTTAAGGTAAAGAAGTTGTGTCCTCCCTCGTATGAATTACATATTTGTTGGCTGAATAACCTATTTCTCAAATTTCATGCCCGAGTTAGACCATCTGCCAATGGCCCCATAAAAACCCTTTCCTATCCAACCAATCTGTAGAAGTTTCAAGCGGCTCAACCACATTTTTGCAAGTGTAGCCCGCCAGGCCAAAATTCAAACTGTTCAACCAGATTTTTACTAGTGAGCTACCATAGACCAGATCAAACGGTTCAACCGGAATTTGACAACTGAATTATTATTATGGACCATATTAGATTTGTGGGGTCATTGATCACACAGAAATATTTAATGTGTATAAGCGTAAAAATCCGCAATGTTCTTCATATTCAAGGCCAAGCCTGGTTATCCTTTCCATGAAGTATTGTCAACTTTTTCTAAGGTTCTCCCGAAATTTTGATTCCAATCATAAAACCAAAGTAAAGATGAACACCCATCCCATCATAAATCTGGCCTCATTTTCACAGCCATGCATATGACCAATTCACTTTTTGCTAAGCATTGCTTACAGACCATCTTGAATTAAATCAGGTATTGAAAGAAAACATTATAGATTACCATTATTATTGCCGCTTCTGCTGAGAAACAATCTTTACATCAATCAAGCATCAAAAGAAAACACAATGGATTATGTTTATGATTACTTCCTCTGCAAATAAAAAATTGTAGAGATGAATGATCTGAGAAAGATCGCGGAGAAATAAATGAATCATGGCAATGAATATTAAAGAATCCACCTAATTTACAGACATCAAATTGAGGCACCACACGCTCCTTCAAATCGGGATGAATTTGAATGACGTGGGTTGCCTTTATTACTTTCAAATGACATTAGAGAGTGTCAGATTTCAACCTGTATCTCGCTAAAAACATATAATGATTGTAGGTATGCAGGGTGCGGTGCCATCTCTCCTCAGATCTCATTTTCAATTTAGTATTTTTTCCGTCCTGCTGGGAAGGGACTTAATCTATGCAAATCATATGTACCTATACATTCCACCAACCAACAAACCAAGATCATTGGTAGACACGGGAAATTAAAACCAACAAGAGAAGATTGCGCATTAGACTGATGTGGGCTGCAAGGATTTAGTATGATTTTTTCTCTCTGGCACTATTCCTTCATTGCCCGCTAACATCATGTACTTGTCCCTTCTGGTGAAATTTGTGCACTCAAATCCAAGTTTATCTGCCAGCTTCTTCTGCAAGTAATTGGCCACTTGGAAGCTCGATTTGCCTCCTGAAAATGTCAACTCCTGGGGAAGCTTGTCCATGAATTCGACATGATAACAAGGAGAAGGATTCATAAGGAAGAAAATGGGATCAAGGCACTTGAATCCCCTGGCTGTAGTTCCATAGAACATACTCACATTTGCATTCATGGCGACAGGAACAATGTCATCTGCTAATTCTGCAAAGAGGCAACTAAAACGAAGCAAGTAAGGTTCCCTGCATGTCGTCCCCTCTGGGCATACAACCAGGTCCCCCTCATTCAACAGACGTTGCATGGTCGGTCCGTCAAAATCTCTGTTTCGTGTTAACCGGACCGTCTTGATGGGAGCGAGGATTTCAGACATTCTGCTGAGGCTGTATGTGACGGCAGTAACAGGGCGTCCGAGGGCAGAGGTGAGAAATACGGGGTCTAGAAGTGTTCGGTGAGGACATACGTATAAAACCCCGCTGCTGTTCTCTCTCTGGACTGGAGGTGACCCTTTTACTCTGATTCTCACTCCAAGAAAGGCTCCCACTGGGACTGCAAGGTGGTATGGCAGGCACAACCCTACCAGCATCCTCGTTATGGCCAGAAATATGCCTATTGGGTACCACAGGACTATCCCTAGCGATATCAATGGCGTGGGTCGAACCGCTAACCTCCCGTCGTGGAAAATCAATGGCTTCACGTATTGGTCCCTTGGCACAGCTTCCAAGTTTTTGCCCGAGGGCACAACATACGCTTCCTGTATCAAACACAAACATTTAGCAGCCTGTTATGTTATAGCAAGTGTTATAATGAGCCTTGCTGTCTGAAAAAGGAAAAGACTCTGAGATTCATTCTGAAGGTGGGATTTTCTATATATCAGTGACAACTATCACATCAACTGTACCACAACACATCTGCCACAGACCAATGAGACAATCAATGTATGGACTGTACTAATAATTTGATTAAAAAGTGGCTCTTCTATGAAAAATGAAAATGACAAGTGTTGAGAATTCATGGCACAGGATGGTACATAGTACAGCTTGAGAACAAACAAACATGTATGGAATTCTAATATTGCTATCAGGATTTAATTGTGTGATGTTTTTGAGTCAAACTTATTGACTCATGTTTCATGAGTGGTGATTCAACATGAATCCATCTCTCATGAAAATAAATGGAACACTTGGCACTCATTGGATCTAGGTGATGCTCACAGGGGTAAGCATTGGGACTTCTTAGGAGGTCACCCATCCCAGTACTACTCCAGCCTGAGCACACTTAACTACAGAGTTTCCTCCATGGTTAAACCTAAAGCTTGCAACCCCATTTGCAAGCTTTGACTCAAAGTTTGACTCAAAAAATCACACAGTTAAAACCTGATAGCAATATTGCAATTTGACTTGCTGTGGAAATTACCTCCTGCTTATCAAGTGTATGGAACCCTGAACAATGGAACAAGCTAAAATCAAATTTGTTGGTTTGGGCGTTGGGTTCTTGGTTTTTGGTGAAGTTGAATGTTTTTCAGTGAGTCCATAGTCATCAAGCTTTGGTGAGTGCAAAGCTTGGATATTATAAGGGATGAGGTCAGATTTGTGTCCTCATCATTTTTGGCTGAATGGATACCTCTCAGTCCTTGGTTATAAGCCAAAGAGGTTTGAGCCATGAGTTGCTAAATATTTCTGTGATGGTCTTCCCTGGTTGATAGCTTGCAAGCTTCTTGCCTTTACTAGACTATTAAACTATCCATCAAAAAACAATTGTTGATTTGAGCATGAAACTTTGCAAATCTTAAACAGCTTGATTTTTGTGATTTAGATAAGATTTAAACTTGTACTTGAAAATTGTGTGTCTTATGAATAGCATTATAAATAATTTTACTTGTATAAGAGACATACATCTTATTTGTAATATAGTTTAATGTTTTCTACAAAGAATACAAATAGTACTATATTACTTTAAGATATCTATAGACTGAATACAAATAACCCAATATTATAAACTACATAACAAGACTTTCCTTTCTTTCTTCTTTTTAACATTACTTTAAGATACAGATAGTCCAAAATATTGTGAACTCTTAAAAAGGCCTTCCTTTTTATGTAACATGAACCTACAAACTCCACAAGAACATCACACTCCACAACATGACGAATAGAAAAGTAACACGAGAACAAAATTAGCAGCGCAGAAGAAAAAGGAAAAGGTGGTCACAACAAAATGTAGACCTTATCAGGAAAGATGACCACTACATGATGATAATCAAGAAAGAAAAGGTTACCAGACTGTACAGGGATGTGAAACTGTAAAGCAATGAACATTACAGAAACCCTTACGCAAAAAAAGTTCAGTGTAACAAACAGCTAAATCTGAACTACAAGCATTTGAATTGGAGAAGAAGAAAAGATCAATGGTAAAGAGAACAAGAAAAGATTACCTTGCATAGAGACATGAAAGGGAAATCTGTGAGGCGATCACCAAGGCCAATATCAGGCTTCTTTTCTCCAAAGAGATCCTTCACAGCTCTCTGCTTGTTCAATCCAATCAACACCCCTGGTTTGGCCACAAAACCAGTGCAATAACCAGCAACAACCTGAAGCTCAGTCCCCAAAACACACTCAACGTTCAAATACTCCTTGAGAAAGGGCTCTACCATTATCCTCGGATTAGCAGTGACAACATATCTCTTCCCACAAGACACAAAAACCTTGTACGCATGAGGATGCATGTCTTCTATATAAAACTTGGGCAGAACAGCCCTGCCCACACTTGTGACCTGCGAAACTTTCATTCCCGCCATGGCCAAAAATATCATAACTTGGACTCCCGCCGCTTCAGAGACAAAGTAGTACAACACCCACACCAGAGGCGAAGCCAGAAGAAGCAAAAGTGCCCTGAGAGGCCCCCCTGCTTCAAAAGCCATGAGCATGAAGTAAGGAAATGATGAACTCGATCTCATCAAAGTCCCATCAAGATCAGATACAACACTCTGATTCTCCCTGCCCGCCAAATCCCCACATTTGCTCACAGGATGAAACTTCGCTGCCCGTTGGGCTGCCGCCCCGCCCGCCATTCTCCTCGCCTTGAGCCATGATGTCACGGGCAGCAAATTCCACACGGCTTCAAACAGCTTCACAAATTCCATAATCTAAATCCACTGAGAAAAAAAAACAGTCGGACAATAGAAATCCCTTCAGATGTCCAACAAAATTCTTCGAAGCGGGAACAAATTGAACCTGGTATAACTACGAATGTCACAACCTATGTTTTTTCAATACCCAAACCCACACCGCGTGCATTTAAGTAGCAATTCCTTCCATTTTGAATTTTTCTATTTCCATAAACACCTCCTTTCACACCTGTGTCTCACCGTAACCGATTCTACCCCGGATGTTTTTTTTGCCGCCCTTTTAATTAAATAAAAGCAGTTTTATTGCCCTCCCTGGCATTAAACGTGTCTTCCAAGGCTGGCCTGCTAATTTCTTCTTCTCTACCACACCTAACACAAAGCCCAACACATTTCCACTTACGTTTGCCATACTATTTTAAAACCCGTTTCCAATTACCTACGTTAGCCTAATCTGTTATCTTCCTCCCTTGCGTGATTGATTTGGATAATCTTTTATTAGCTTTTATGGGTAGCCAAACTCTTGCCTTGTTTTTCGCGCCCTGACAAATTAAGTACACTTTGAATGGCATGTAAGCGAAATTAATGTGGCTGAAGATTTACAGAGTCAAAACCATATTTGGGTGGCAGAGTGTGGCAGACCCTCCAAAAGTCAACCCACTTCCGCCATTAAAGAAATGCATTTGTATTCCTGCAAGTTTTGAACACGCTACATAGCCGTGGGATTTATTGTGCGAGAGAAAACTCCAAATGTCGCCGCTTCATGGGACGCTTGTTTCGTCATACTAGAAGACAAATGTCGCTTCACCAGAACACGGAGAATACTGTGCATAGGCAATGAGCTGATGAGTTGGTTACCTGTGAACAAATCCTTGATAATCATTTCAATGCACACGAAAGGATCTGATTTGGAAGTTGTTGAATACATATGATCATCAGATTACTCCATTTCATTGTATTTGAGATTACTATTCTAGACTGGATCGTTTATTTTTTTGAATTTTCTGTGTCTTTGAGTAATAAATGAGATTTCGTAATCGTTGGGTTTCAATTTTGGGACTAAGTGAATGATTTCAAGTGTATGATAGAATGTTTGATTACTATTTTATTATTATTTTTACTTCTCTTAATGAATTTGAACACACTTGACGAGGGAAAAGGATTAAGTCAAATCATAAATATCAAGAAAATAAATAGTCAACTTTTCTTAATACTTAATTAAAAGAGTGAGACATTCAATACTAATTAAGAGAGTGAGACATTCAATATCAATTAAGAGAGTTTGCATGTTCTATACATAAGGTGTCATGAGTTGTTGTGATTTGATCATGTGGTGTAGAATCTAGTCATTATGGACAAAGTCTTACGGATGATGGAATCAATATCCTGACAAGGTTTTTGTGGAGAAAGGGATTTGCCACCCTTGAGACTCATGTAATCTCAAGAAACAAATGGGCCAACGCCACCTCACTTCTATTAGCACTTTGGTGAGCTCGGGAAATTAATTAAATGTAAGAGAAATCAAATTAAATGGATATGTAAAAGGAAATGCTACAATAATAGAGCATATGGTGAAACTATTTAAGTTAGAGAAACAAAATGAATAGGTCACTCTTTGTCCAAGACACTTGCACGAGTCAAGAACTACACTGTGAATAAAAGGAAATATGGTTTCTAAGAAGGAGATCTATCATCCAAATCACTCAAGTTCTCCATTATTCATCAAGGCATGCCATAAACATTTCCATTCATGATATTTTAACTTCTATGGTTTCCTTTTGGTTTCTTTGAGTCGAGCTATTAGACTCACATACTTCATCACATATCAAAATTGATTGCATCTACAAAGCCAATTGTATTTCTCATTGATATTCAATCCTACTACATGCTAGCATTTCTGTAATGGACACCCAGGAATGCCCAAAAGCTGAACCAAGGCTGAAATTATATTAATGCTAAGAATGCTGCAATCAATTACAAAGAGATGTATTCCAAAGGCCAAACCCTAAGGGAATGACGTCTAGAATGTTACAATAGAGAATGAACGTCCTCTATTGCCAAAAGAAGGGAGTGTGATTCACACATCCAAGCTCTTATCAAATGCAAGTTATAATCATCCGATGATCAGCAATGAAACTTTCAGCCCTATTTATCCTTTTCTTCATCCTTCTAGAAGGAACTAAAACATTAATTAATTGCAAGAGCTAGAAGCTTCCTCTTTCCAATAATTAATGCATACCCCAGAAATTCCTCCCTAGCAATAATTAATTAAATCATGAGAGGCTTCCGTCCTTCCAATAATTAATACATACCTTAGAAGTTATTCCCTTGTAATTAATAATTTAATTAATTAAATACAAAGTCACCTTATTGAATGACTTTATAAGAAATTAATTTAATTTCTTCTTATCCTCCACTTAGACTTTGGAGAATGTGAGAGTTAAAAGATGGGATCATTACAAATCCGCCCTCCTTGAAATTGCTTGTCCTCAAGCAATTAAGTAACATAATGTACTCCAACCTCCACCTGGATCCCAATTGAAGTAATATGTGATATCCATATGGACATTAAACAAACTGCAAATGAACATCAGTAAGACAAACCACATGTCCTGCAAGTTAGCTCCCAAAACTTGTGCTGATGAAGTATAAGTCTGGATATCACTAGAAGGCAGCTCCATAGAAGATCTATGAAACCTCTTCCCCCAAACTGCTGCAACACAAAACTGAATCTTTGTAGATGGTGAAAACAAAGCCCAACTCCACTCAAGGGAGTGATCAATATCAACTGCAAATATCAAATTTTCATAAGACAATGTGGCATCCATGTTGAACATAGTACTATCGTAGAAGTGAACATCAACACTTTTTTGATCGATAGTATAATATGACTCTATCACTATATCACTCACCTCATTAGCAATAAAAAGTGTACTATCATCAAAGCACACATCTACAACTGCATGCATACTGCTAAACTCCTTTTTGGATGGTTCAATTGACACATAAGTGGCTGCTGATATGAAAGTATCCTCACATTCTCCTAATCCCATTATTGTTGCATTGCCATCCTCTGAAAAAGCTTCATATGTGGACTCCTGACTATCACCAACAGCATAGCCTGGTGGTGTCTCGATCCCATCTGAAGAATCAGCTACCTTCTACTCTAGAGCAACATACAAATCGTCAAAGTTGATGCCCATCTATCTAGCCATAAGCTGCAACATCATATCCATTCGCCTATTCTGCTCCTGTTGCATCCTATTATGCTCCTATGGCATACATTGCCCCTTCTCTCATGTACGCAGTAATCTAAATATTACATTTTCTTGGTCAAAATTGCTATTTCTATCAGCTCGGTCACCCATGCTGTTGTCTTGTTCAAAGAATGTCTCCTCTGTGTTTGTATGACTGGATTAAATGCTTAAGATCTCCGTAGGATGGCAGGACTTATGGCTTTGATACCACTGTAATGGATACCCTAGAAACAACTCTAATACCACTATAATGGACACCTAGGAATGCCCAAAAGCTGAACCAAGGCTAAAATTATATTAAAGCTAAGAATGCTGCAATCAATTACAAAGAGATATATTCCAAAGGCCAAACCCTAAGGGAATGACGTCTAGAATGGTACAACAGAGAATGAACATCCTTTATTGCCAAAAGAAGGGAGTGTGATTCACACATCCAAGCTCTTATCAAATGTAGGTTATAATCATTCGATGATCAACAATGAGAATTTCAGCCCTATTTGTCATTTTCTTCATCCTTCTGGAAGGAACTAAAACATTAATTAATTGCAAGAGCTAGAAGCTTCCTCCTTCCAATAATTAATGCATACCCTAGAAATTCCTCCCTAGCAATAATTAATTAAATCACGAGAGGCTTTTATCCTTCCAATAATTAATACATACCCTAGAAGCTACTCCCTTGTAAATAATTAAATTAATTAAATACAAAGTCACCTTTAATTTTTAATTGAATGACTTTATAAGAAATTAGTTTAATTTCTTCTTATCCTCCACTTAGACTTTGGAGAATGTGAAGGCCAAAAGATGGGATCATTACACCTGAAACCCCTAACACCAGTAAAAAAGATGTTAAAACATAGCATAACCAAGAAACAAGATCCTAAGACCAAAAAAAAGACACAAAATCAAGTTTTATAGGGACCTGAAACCACATAATGTAACTAGAAAATGCGACAAGGTTTTACAAGGACTTGGAACCTACAAGTTTTACAAAGCTTTCAAAATGAAAACGAAAACAATAAACAAAAAAAACCAAACCACTACTACAACTCCTTGATCATCTTTGTAGTCTCCTTCCCTAGTTCAATTGTACTAAGAATGGTATCAATAGGGGAAAAGATAGTACCAACAGTAACCTCGGCAGCCTTCTTTCGTGAGCTCAATCTAGTCCTTTTACATGGTCCTCTAGGAGACACAATATCCTCATTGGTCTTCTTCCCCAAACTTGTTGTAGCCACACACAAACTAGAAGTCACTTGTTCCATATTATTGCCACTTTCCTTGATCAGATGCTAGAGACCTTGTTCATATTCCTTCAGTTTTTCAGGTATATTTCCCACTTGGGTTTCCAACAGTACAAGTTTGGCCTAGTCATTCTCTTGAACCTTCTGCACTTTACCCAATTTTTTCTTTAATTTCATAATCTCACTGTAAGTCCAGGAACCTCCACAAAGAGAGGAGTCAACATTAATCTTTGCAGTATCAAGGAAGGAGAGAAAAATCCCCAAACTCAAATCATCCACCTCCTTCTCCCTAGGGATCTCCATGCCCTTGTCTTCTTCTTTTCCTAAATCTTTCTCCCTTCCCATCTCCTCCTCCACATTTAGCTCTCTCAATCTCTGGGTTTCTCCACCCTTGTTTTCCTCATTACCAATGTTATCCGACCCTTCATTTTTATCCAAACTTTCCTCCACATCATTCTTCCCAGTCTCATCTTTACTGCCAAGACAACCCTCTAAATTAGAGCTAATATCCCCCATCTCCATGTCTTCCTCTGTCTCCACATTTTTTTCTTCATATTTATCAGAAGAATCAATAATATCCTCAACATTTTTTTGGGGAGTATCCTTAATCACCAATTGCTTCTTCACACTTTGTTCTTCATCCCCTTTGCTCTTTCTAGACTGGGACTCACTCACCGACCCCCTTTTCCTCTCTAAAATAAGGGAAACAATAATTGCCTTTGTCTTGCAATAACTCTCAATTAAGAGAATGAGACCTTCATGAAGGACAATGTGAGTTTCTTTCTTCCTATAGGCATGGAGGCTTTGTAATAACGAAAACCTCAGGTAGAAAGGAAAAGAAATCCTATCTTTATACCAGAAATGGTTCAAAAAAACAAAATGGAACTTGTGGACTCTTTTGGATCTTCCATCTAAAATAAAATATTCACAAAGACAACATAAAACATCCCTCCATATTACTTTTATCTAGTTAAGCTCGTAAAAGTCCCCATTCTTCTCCAACTTTTGCTCTTCCTCCTTAGTTTTCAAAAACTTTTTGAAGGTGACATTAGAGATGATTGTTTCCTTGTATTTCAGTCCATCCTTCAGGAGACCGATCACTTCAGCAATGAAGTCCTCTGTGAGATGAATCATGATGCCATGCAAACTAACCCTATCCTTGAACCAATTCTTAAAGAAAGCATCTATAACATGCAATTTGAAACCATGCAATCACTGCAGGTAAGGAGTCACATTTCCTTTCTCAAGAATTTTCCAGACAGAGGCTTTATCCTTCCAATTTTTGCAATTGTTGGGCTCTTGTTTTGTCGGCTCTCCCCCTATTTTCAAACAATGTGTGTCTCTAAGAATGAACAGAGTAGCTAATCCTAGAAAAAGAGACGAATTGAAGCAAGCCAAAATACTCGCAAAAGTTAACAAGGATTTCATTAATCTTCCTTTGTGCCACACCTAGATAATAATAGCAATGAAGTACATCCTAGGGATTGTAACACACCCCTCCATAGACCCACTTTCAATTATCATTAAATTACTAATCTTGGAGGATCTTTCCCTCCGTTGCATATGTACCATCATACTTAATTAGCGATTTTAATTCCTAATTTTTTTTGAGGTTGTTGTGCCACCTTAGTGTACTATCCCCTTGCACAACCCTGCTAGCGAGCCAATCAGCAACAAAATTACCTTCTTGGTAAGAATGCGAAAATGTGACTTTTTCAAAATTAGTTGTTAGAGCTTTAATTTCCATTATGTTATCCTCTATAGTCCAAGTTCTTGGGATTTTGTCATTGAGCATATTTATAATGTTTAGGGAATCACCTTCCATCCAAAGGTACCTACTTCTAGTTTCCACAGCCAGTCTCATGGTGTAAAGGGCAGCAGTGGCTTCAGCTCTATGGCTAGTTGAAATGCCGATGGGAATAGCTATAGCATCAATAGTGTTACTTGTATGATCCCTTATAATTCCTCCACACCCTACTTTTCCAAGGTTTCCATGAGTAGCCCCATCAAATTCCCCTTAATCCATCCCCTCAAAGGAGCCTTCCATTTTACACTTGATCTTTGATCCTCCACCTTCTTTGTAGGACCTGTATTATGCATAGAATTGTCAATCAAGAAACCATCAAGAAATTTTTTTTGAGATTTGAAAATTTCCTTTATTGCTTTGATGATGTTTTGACCTGGAACCCATTCAGGCATTTCTTTCTCTCTGAAAATTCTATTATTTCTTTCTTTCTAGATTCCCCACCACAAGTGAGGAAGGGTGATTTTCCATAGGTATTCCACATTACTGTCCTTTGTCGAGCAAGTATAGCTCTGGAAATAGTGTTGAATTTTATTATGATGAACCCAAGCAATATTCCAAAGGATGAAGATGTAGCTCCACACATTTTGGCTATAATTATATTTTAAAAACAAGTGATCCCTGTTCTCCAAGTCTTTCTTGCATAGACAACAAAAGTTGACCATATTTATCCCTCTTTTTTGCAAGTTATCCTAGGTTAGAATTTTATTTTGCAATAGAATCCAATAAAAATTATTGATTTTGGGAGTTAGACCTTTTATCCAAGCTTTAGACCATAACAGACCAGGTCCTTTTTCTTTAGATCTAAATATAGAAGAGACTTTTAAACTCCCACGAACATCATTCCTCCATAACATTCTGTCCTCCTTATAGGGATACAAGTAGTAAGCATTCAACATTATCTAGATATTATTGAAGTCTTGGCTAATGTTAGTAAGACTGACCCAACTATTATTAGCCTAGTAGTTTTCCACATGAATACCATATTACTGCTTGCATTGTTCAATGTAGGTCCCATCCTCAAAATCTTCTATCAGTGGATGGTCCATAAACCAGGAATCTTCCCAGAACCTGATCTTCTACCCATATCCATCTTTCCATGAGCACCCTTCACTTAAGATGTTCTTAGCACCTTGCATAACCCCCCATATAGTAGAAGGGGAAATGACACTAGGATATGAGAAGAAATCAGAAAGAGAAGGGGCATTATACAAATATTTATGTTTCCATATAGAGCTCCACTCCTTATCATCATGCTACACTTTCCATCCTTTCTTAGCAAGAAGAACCTTGTTCATACTTCAGATAGTTCTTATTCCCAAGCCTCCATCTCTAATTGTTTTACAAATATGGTCCCAAGCAACTAGAGCTATTCTCTTCTCTTCCTCAATACCAGACCAAAGAAAGTTCCTTTGGATTTTGTCAAGGGAATCAATATATTTAGTGGGAATTTTGAATAGGCTCAAAGCACAAGTAGGTATACTTTGAAGGCAAGCTTTCAAAAGAGTAACTTTACCAGCTTGGCTCAATAGGTTTCCCTTCCATCTAGCAAGTTTCTTAGAATTTTTTTTGATAATATCTTCCTAGAAGGAATGAGGGGCATTAAGCCCCAAAGGGAGGCTAAGGTAAGTACAAAGAAAGGATCCTATGGAACATCCTAGGATTTTAGCAATTTTGGTTTGTCTAGACACTGGGGTATTCACAAAGAACAAATAACTTTTATTCCAGTTAATTAGTTGTCTTGAGGTCAAGGAGTAGAGGCTTAGAGCTTTTTTCAAATTTCTAGCTTTCCTAACATTAGCTTTTCCCATAAAAATAGTGTCATCAACAAACTAACCATGGGAGTAGATAAGGGGTTGAGAAGAGGGTTGCAAGCCTTTAATAACACCATCCAGAACCAATTTCCCAATATACCTACCTAAGAAATCAACCATTATGGTGAAAAGAATATAACTCCTCCTTAATTTTAGGTTTGATCTCAAAAATATTCCCAAAACATCTTTTATTCTAGATTTTAGCCTCCTTTTTAACATTTCTTAGTTTACTAGCCACTTTATAAAGAGCAGTCCCTTCAACTTCAATGTTTCACCATTCCTCCAATTTACTTTTAAAAATGTGGGTGCTGCATCCACATTTTTTCAAATCTAAATGGATAGTTTTTCTTAGAATATGCCTTAACAGTAGTAAAAATCAAAGGAAAATGGTCTGAACCAACTTTCTAAGAAGCCTCCAATTTACAAACGAAATCATTGGTCCAATCTGGAGATATCAAGGCCCTATCCAAATGAGCTTGAATACATTCATTGCCAATCCTTTTATTAGTCCAAGTGAACTCTATACCATGGAAATCCATATCCATAAGCCCTTCATTATTAATAAATTCCATTAAATCCAACCTCCCATCAAGTTGACTAACATTTCCTCCTTTTTTCTCTTGGTCACAAAGGGGAACATTAAAATCACCCATAAAGATCCACCTACTATTTTTTTCTTTGCTCTTAATATTAGATAGAGTTTTCCAAACTTTTTTCCTAGAATTCTTAGTATTAGGGGCATACATGTTGAGTAAGTACCACTCAGAGTTTTGGTATAAGTTAGTCATTTTAACCACCATGAAATGCTTACTTTCATTTATACCAAGACTAGAAAACAAATATTTTTTCCAAAGTATTAGAGTTCCTCCTGAAGCCCCTTTTGAACTACTTGCCTTTAAACAATATTCCTTGAAAGAATTGATCTTTTTAGCTCTTTCCTTGTCCATCTTTATTTCTTGAAGCAGAAAGATATCCAATTTTTGCTCCCTAATAAAGTTACGAACAATATCCAATTTATGATTACTTTTCATCCGCCTAATATTCCAAGTAATGATTTTCATGATTTTTTTTAAGGGGTAAAACCCAGAATAGTTGTCTTCCATCAACAATATTCTGTAAGCTTTCAATTTCTCTTATTTTCCTTGAAGGTTTTCTTCCCGATTTTTTCGGTGTCCCCACATTTGGTTTAACCTTAAGCTATTGCTCCACCGTAGAGTTCTACTCCATTTTAAAGCTTTGTGTCTCAATTCTCTTAGGAATTGAAGAGCTTTTCTTCTTAGTCTTTTTCTTCTGGCTTTGTTTTTGTTTTAGGCCGTGCTTTTCCAAGCTTTTTTGCTTTGGTTTTGACTCATTCCAAAAAGGAATTAAGTCATTACATAGAGGTGTTTCAAGAGATTGGTATTCAATATTCTAAATCTCAGTAGCATGGACTTCCCCATTTTGTTGAATCTTAGAAGTTTGGTCTTCACCATTATGCACTTCCTCCAACAACAAATATTGGTCTTCCCCATTTTGTATTTCCTTCAACATCAAATGTATGCTTCTCACTTCCATAATTTCTCCTTCCTCTAATTCCTCCTATTTAGCACGATCCTCTCATTTAATAACATTCTTTTGCTATATAACAATTTGTTTCATCAAATCAGGCAAGTGGGTTTCTTGCCCGGATAAAACAAGACCATCATCCTGCTTTTCAGAATTCAAAGAATTATTTTTGTCATTCTCAAAACCAGTTCCAGGATTTAGATTATTTCCTTTTTCATTCTGGCCATTAGATTTTGGTCTCCACACTTTCTTCTAAGTCTTTTCCTCCTCTTTCTTGTCGTCTTTAACAACCTTAGTTTGATTTTTGCTTTTGGCTGGATAGCTTTTTACAAGAAAAACAAGTATTTGGAAGATCCTCATAAGTTACTTCTTGATTCCTTTTCCCTAATTTTGAAAACAATTCCACCTTTTTAAGGAGGTTGTTTAGGTTAGCCACTTTCACATATAACCTAGCACTATTCAGTTTTGATTTTGTAGCCATAGCCTGATCAACAACAATAACTTCCCCAAAGGATCCTGCTATTCCCTTGAAAATGTTTTCATGCCAATATTCTAAAGGGAGGCCTGAAAATCTCACCCAGATCAGAGTAGTTAAGAAAAAAGCATAAGATAAATCCATATTTGGGTCTCATTTCTTAACTGTGAGGGTGCTTTTTCCAAACATCCATGGTCCTCCAAATAGAACCATAGTCATATCCTCCTTACAGTTGAAAACAAAAGACAAGAATCCATTCGCCATATGGGCTATATCAACTTGACCGTGGATCACCCACTTCCGTTTCAACATATTTTTCAATGTATCAATATCTAGTCTAGCCCCCAAGAATTTGCCAACTAGAGTATATTCCATAGAAGTAACAGAAAAATCAACAATTTGATTAGGAATATAGATTTGAAACTCACCTTTTTCCCAATAGGATTTTGATGTTACTAGAGGGAAAGAAGATTTTCCTCTAGGTTTCCTTCCAAATAATGAGACCCACGCCCTTTGATCTTCCAATCTGTTCTACCAATTTTTTACTTTACTATCTCGAGAAGCCTCCACATTCAAAATATTAGCTTGACTAGGAGCTTGACAAACCACATGAAGTCAAGGTGAAAGACTCAAAAGGGAATTTTGGACCCCACAAGTCCCCAAATCGTCCACCTCTGCAGGCTTTTCTTGGGAATCTATGTTGTGTTCGCTTGTCCCACCTGGGTCCATTCCCCTTGCAAGATTCTCCCCTTCCAAATACACTCACCTTGTTGCTTGATAATATCCCTTTCTTCTTGAATAACTATGCCCGAGTGATTTGTGACTTTATTTTTCTTTTTCTTTCTCAATCCTATAGAGGGGAACTAGAAATTTTCATGATCCTCAACTCTACTATTTAAGTTTCTAGATACGGATTTACGCTTTTGGTGAATGGAATGACCTTTTTTTTCAATTTTCTTTGACTAAAACATGGTGGTATTCATTTAATAGACATGTTATCTGAGACAAAGATTGGTTTAAATTTGGAAGATGAAGCGAGAGATGCATGAATATCTCTAAATCTATCAACAAATTGACTAAACATGTCTTTGTCATAATCACTAGTTGGTAAATTTTGGAGCAATGAACTTAAATAATCAACTAATTTTTGAAACTTGTCATTGATAGTATAGATGAATTCCAACCATCTGCAATGTGAATAACAATGGAAAAGTCAAAAATATTAAACGATTTGAAATTTTGTTTAAAATGATGGTTTTGAAATTCACCAGTTTTGTCACCTTCACCAGCGCTAACAACCTCAAGCACTTCTTGATTTTCAGAAAGTATACAACTATCTACAATTTAAATATGAATTAATTAATGTTGAGAATAATAAAATCATTTAATATTTAATCAAATAAATCATATCATCATTACCAATGACATTAATTTCATAACTAGAAATTTCTTTGACTTCCTTGTCATCAACGACCAATGGAGTAGAAGCTTCTACCATTCAAAATGAGACTAATACAGTTAACATAGAATTTTTTTATTAAAATATAAATAAATTAAGCCTATATCTTAAAATATACTTACCAATAACTTGATCATGTTTGTTCCTCTTTAGAATATATAAGATCTTCAACACATGCTTGCATGTGTTAGTCTTTTCACCCACTCACAATCACACACATGCAAATTTGGTCCAAAATTCCTAACAAAATACCATTTTGTTGGAATAGGTTGACTTCTAACTTTATATGTGTTTGGTAGGTGATTATCTAGATAAAAATTTGTAGCTGGTATTGTTTTTTATCTCTCTAAAGAAGTTATGTAATATCTTTCCTTTTTGAAGTTGGTTAAAAATCTAGATAGTTTCAAATATCTTTTATTTTTATAGAATGGCTCTACCCTATGAAGAAGTGTGTAAATGAGCCAACCCATTCTTCTCATGCATTTCCTAAAACGATCACTTAGATGTTGACTTTTGATGTGGGAGTGGTATGACTCTATAGAAGCATTAGTCTCTTGATTTGCGTGAGGGAAGCTTTGAAAGTTTTTTGCCCACATCGCTATACAAAAAAACTTGATATCTTAGCATATAAAAAAATAAATTTTAATTATATAAATACACAAAAACAATAAAAAATAATAATTTTGATAATGTTACCAATGTGACTCTCATCATGAGACCAATAATTCTGAATGTAATTAATGAATTGCTTCTCTTCTTTGAATTCCACCATGAACTTTATTATCAAATGAGTAATGACATCTTCATTTTCACTCATTGCATACATTATCTCACCCAATCTATTAAATATTCTTGTTCCAACATCTTTATATCTAACAAATTTGGATTATATAACATAATATAGATTTATGATGTGACATATATGATTTTTAATATATTTTAATGAAAGATTAACTTACTTGTACACATTCTTCAACCATGCTCTATGCACATGCCAAATGCACAACACTCAAAAATTAAAGGATAATCTACAAGACAATATATTATCAAACTTCATAAGTAGCATTCTAATAAAATAATTGATAAAATTCTAACTACTTTGTTCTAAAAATTGGGATTTACATACATATTTATAAACTAAATAATAAAAAATTCTACTCTTATAACTATAAACTAAGGTTCAAAAAAATCTAACTGCTTGAATCTCAGCACTAGCATCGTCTGTCATGAATGCATTGACATGCCAATCTTCTCTATATTGTTTCCTTCTTTTGTAAATATCTGTTATCCATTCATTTATATCCTCAACTTTATTTCTTGAGGATATGGCCCATGCAATAGGTACACCAGCTTCTTGTTCATCAAATACAAGCAAGGTATAAAGTTGAGATACTACACATGAACAAATCAATGATAAATTAATATTTTTGACAAATAAGACTAATGACTAAATTAAATTCCATAATTAAAATTAGAAATTTTCTACTTACATAGTATTTATTTGTCAAGAATGCGGAGTCCATTGCGATAATTGAGTCATGTGAATGTTTCACCATCATCTCTAACATCCATGGTGTTTGGATGCTTATGAAAAATAGAATATTTTCCACATTTTTTGGTGTTTTATAATGAAATAAATTACCTTTCTCCTCTAGATGTCACAAACATACACTTTTAGCATCATCCTCATTTTTTTTTGTGAATGTAGGGAGCACACTCTTTTCCATGCATTTAACATATCCTTTCTTAACAAACATGTATCCCTCATTTTATCAACTTTGTAAGAACAATATCTAGGTAATGTTGTTCACATATTGTGTTGATCCCCACACCCATCAATAGTAAGGATTCAATATACGATTTACATTTATTTGGCAACCTTGGTGCAAATCTACTCAAATTGCTTGAAGGGTCCTCCTTTTCGTGATAATATTCACCATTAACATCCTAATCGCTAAACTCATTATATGTAATTATTGCAATATCTTGCCTACCATACATAACTCTAACAAGAAAATGGGTTTGACAACCCCTTTTTTGAGTAAAATTGTGTATTCTTTCCTTTCTTTTTGGTGCATTTATTTTATCTAGTGGCCCAAAATTACAATGATATATGTTTATACATTTAAGAAAATACACATTAATTGATATAATAATTTATTATTATTTTTTAATAAAAGTGACACATTTAATCAATTTATTAGATCTAGAAAAACCTTGAATACATCTTTGTGACATGGTTAGCAGGTTCTATCAAATTATTCTTGTAAGGAAACTTTCAATAAAGAATATAACTATTTCCACATAACCCATAATAGATTTGAAATAAATATGCAATTGAAATCCACATGCAAGAGAATAGACAACATACCCACAAAATTTTTGACACAAGATATACCCTGGGAAACCCTCATTGAGGGAAAACACCTAGCCTCCAAAAGCATCCATCACCATGTATTATTCAACAAAAACACCATTGCAATAGAACCATGGAAGCCTTTAAAGCCATAGCCACAACTGAGAAAACTATGTGAACAAGCATGAATCCACACATCCCATGCCATGCTTCAAACCTTCACAAATGCTCCCTTGGCTAACCCGTCAAGCCTTGTCCCGCTGGACTCTCTCCTTTTTACCTTCTATCTTCTTCTCTTTTCTCACCCCAACAACTACCCTTGTGGCTACTTATATAGTAACAAGTCTCACAAAACCACCAAGTGGTATTACATAAACCATGTGCTACCTAACCTACTAACCCTCACATTTAATATTGGAAATTTAATTCTTTTCCCCAATGTTAAATAATTACATGAAATATTATCACAATGTTACAATACAACTCATCAAGTATATCCCATGAGAATCTTTACATGTTGTACATCCATCTAGAGGCAACATTACATAATAAAATAAAATAATACAATATAACAATATTATGCAATGTGTGCAACACCCATTATCTCAACAATCTCTCACGTGTTGTATACATTGCATAGGGTCAATTTGTAGCCACATCAATGAACAAGGGAACAATCCCTCCTAGCACATCGACCATCATGGATGAAAGTACACCATGTGCTCCATCTTGGTACCTGCAACAAAATCAAAGTATCCAAGATCTCAAACATGAATGATCTCGCCTCCTATTATGCCATTGCCACTAGACATACATAGAAGCCATCCAAAGAGAAAGCCACCCAACCTGTCACATTAGAAGATCATAAAATCCTGTACCAACTAAAATGCCAAGCACAAAAACTTGATCCAAAGGTAATCACATGTATTTGTAGTTGTCAAGATATCCATAGCTTAAATAGAACCCACAACAAGTTCCAAACCCATCCAACTATCCATACCTCCAAAGGTATAACAAGTGAATCTCACATCATCGACATACCCAATCTATAAGCTACAATCACAAGCCTCAAGAACAATATCTACCACATAGATAACAAGAGCAAATAATAATGTCAAAACTATAATCAATCCACTCACAACATCTCAAAGAAGTGAATCCACATAGTCTCAAGGACATCCACCATACATAAACCAATAACTTGCAAGAACAAATCTCATAAAAATCTCCAGTAGTCTCCCAAGCTCTTCAAAACCAATAGAGGAAAGAGATAAAGGAATAACCATGTCATCTCTCACATGACATACATGAGCACAAACCAGAGATCACAATCTCCCACCAATCTCAAATCCAATGTAAGTAAAACCAAACATCCAAGAAGATAACCAAGACCAAAGAGAAACCATGCAAATCATAACATGTATCATATCCTTCTACACACACCTCTAAATGTAAACTATCCAAGTATGATCTCCTCCATAAAACCCCAACCAAGAAGCCTTAACAACACCCAAACCATACCATATAACTAATCATGGATGTAAGGCTCTCACAAGAAGATCAAAATCATAAACCATTCGTAAACTAAGGAATATGCCCAATATAAAACCATATCCCAAAATCAAACAACAAAACAACATATGCAAATGGAGATAACCACTACTAAACCATCTCTCAAATGAACCCTCCAGAACTAACTAATTTACCATAGCTCAAGATCCATATCCATGAAAGTCAAGCATAAGAATAATGCACCTGAGATAAAATAATGGGCTATATCTCTCAAGTAATAAACTGCTGAGTAGACCAAGAGTGGGGAATGATAATGCTCATCAAGATATCCAAGTCTCCAACCAAGACTCATCTAAGAACAATCTTCCTTGAAGTCCATATTAGGTGAATGCCCCTCAAACTTCCTATTGAAACCATCAACTATCTCAGAAAATACTTATCTAGTCCAAGATAAATCAACATCACCACATCTCTAAGTATCCATGAGCACCTATGAAATGAAGTATCCAACTTATGATCAATGTACTCAATACCAAGAAACTAAACCAATATCAATGTCAAAGTTCCAACCATGGCCTAAGGAACATAAACATGACAATAGGATCTAAACCATCTCAACCAAAGAGATAACATTTTTCATATGAACACACCATAACATGTTACAAATCTAAAGGCATATCAAGAGTATACCATGACATAATAATAAAGAAACCATCCTCACACCAAGGATAACATGTCAAATGAAAGCATAAACCACACCTTTACCAAGAACCTAATAAGTCCTCAAGATGCAACCATCTCCACACAGCATGAAGAAAACCATCTTCACATACCATGAAGAACCATCTCCACACACCATGAAGATAACCAAGAACTCCATGAGTCCTCAAGATCTAACCATCTTCACACACCATGAAGATAACAAGTGCACCATGCAAATTCCAAAGACACTTTTGCAGCAACAGGATCTAAGACAAATCTCCAATATCTGCAAACACTCAATAAATATATCAATGTCAAAAAACTCCCACTCAACCATTGTACCAAGTCACCTATGGAATCATAAAATCCATCTCCTACATGAAGATCCTCGAGGTCTACACTCACACAACCAAAGTGTTAGTACCAAGTGAAACTAAGATCTCCAAACCAAGAAGATAAAAACCAAACTAGGAATTAATCTTACATTGTCACCTCAGCACCATCACAACTTCCACTAAACTATGTATCCAAGCTATCCATTAAATCATGATGAAAAGTAATCCTTTAACCATGAGAATCAACCAAGGCATAAAACCATCAAAGAACTCAAAGTGCACATCATGAGCTCCTTAAAAGAAACCAAATAACCATGATCCTCAACTGAGAAGATATACCACCATAACCAAATTAGGAATCGAAACCAACAAACATCAAGAATGTACTTCTATATCCAATCATGTAATGCCAAAATCCATGGCACCATGATCACATCCATGAATTGAGCAACTAATTCTAAAAGTGTCCAACCTGTCAACATAAAATAGTCAACCACAATCCTCCACTATGACTATACCTAGTAACATCATCTCATCCCTTCTACATGAAAAAAGTCAGCAAATCATGTGACTTAGGGTATAGACAACTCAAATCCAAGCCACTAATCAGAATATGCATCAATAATGAAAGATCAATGGGCAAAGTAAACCCATAATCAAGCTATAAATGCAACCTGTAAGTATAGACCGCTTACAACACTACACAACTCGTAGACCCAACAAGTCATCATACATATCCAAACCAAATACTAATAACCATATCATTATGAGACCAATCTGAAATATGAACTAAGTATACAATGACATCAAATCCAAATCTCAAAAATATATAATGTCATAAACTCACAATGTTACCATAGTCAATATACACCATAAACTCTTCAGATTCATATATCACCAAATAAATCATGCAAAACCTACAGTAAATCTGAACCAATTTTTAGATCTCTCCAAGAGCTTTTTGTTGACTATCGAAGTCCAAAATTTGACTTTGTATGCCCAAGTTATGCCCTAATTTGCGCTCAAAATAAATAACATCCAAATTTTAGGCTCTTAAAACATGACAAAATGTTAAAATCATGAAACCAAACCTACACCAAGTTGTAGTGCTCTGAATTATCTTTCCAATGCCTATAAGAAGTCTGAAATACGATATGCTGAGAGAAAGTTATGGCCATTTTACTAAGACAATCATTTTACCATTTTCACTACATTTAAAAAAAAAAATTTGTGATGAAAATTTCAATGAGATCAAATTTGACAGCCATCATAGGCTGAAACTAATAAACTCTTTCATTTCCTCTGAACATGGCCAAACTAGGGCATATTATATATCAAAATTTATGAAAATGTTGACACAGATCCAATGGTGAGGTCTGTTTTTACCTAGGAGGTCATTTTTGCAAGCTCTCCCTAAAACCCTCATTTAAATGAAACATCCAAAAAATTCTTTTGACCAACAATTTTAAATGCCAAAATCTACCAATATCCCATCATAATAACACACCCTAAACCCTTAGATCTGCAATAAAAACTTGTATATATTGCCCTTTCTTTTATCCTCTCATGCATTCCCATGGATTCAATCTAGGGTTACAATAATAAAAGCATAGCTCAGATACCATTTGTAAGGAAAATTGTAATAAAGAATATAAGCATTTTCACATAACCCATAATAGATCTGAAATAAATATGCAATTGAAATCCACATTCAAGAGAATAGACAACATACCCACAAAAATTGTGACACAAGATATACCCTGGGAAACACTCATTGAAGGAAAAAACACCTCCAAAAGCATCCATCACCATATATTATTAAGCAAAAAAACCATTACAATACAACCATGGAAGCCTTCAAATCCATAGCCACAATTGAGCAAACTATGTGAACAAGCATGAGTCCACACATCCCATGCCATGCTTCCAACCTTCACAAATGCTTCCTTGGCTAACCTGTCAAGCCTTGTCCCGCTCGACTCTTTCCTCTTTGCCTTCTATCTTCTTCTCTTTTCTCACCCCAACAACTACCATTGTGGCTTCTTATATAGTAGCAAATTACATTAACCATGTGCTACCTAATCCACTGACCCTCGCATATAATCTTGGAATTTTGATTCTTTTCCCCAATATTAGATAATTATATGAAATACTATCACAATGTTACAATACAACTCATTAAGTATATCCCATGGGAATCTTTACATTTTGCACATCTACCTACGGGCAACATTACATAATAAAATAAAATAATACAATATAACAATATTATGCAATGTGTGCAACACCCATTATCTCAACAATTCTCAAGAAAACTTTTACGTATAAATGTTGTTTCAGCACTATTCAATATACCTTCTCCTTTGACAAAGTGAGGGAGTCTCTCAAGAGGTATAGCAACACACCAGTCTACTTGTTGTTTACTATTATCTCCAATAGGTGTCCATTCAAGTTCACAACTTGAGAAATGACTTTCTTCATTTTGGACATCTTGCACATCTAACTTGATAAGTGATTCCCACTTATTATTTCTATCCATCCTGAAAAATATTAATATTGTTAGTGACCCTTTATATTATTTAAATATGTAGAATTTATTTTTTTATAGTAGTACCATTTTAAGTTTATATATTAATATCCTCAAAAAAATATTTTACTAAAATCAAAATCATTTAAACACCATCATATGAACAAACAAATAGAATGACATATCCCATGGATGAAATGTTTGTTCATTGTTATTGCAAGATGATATATATGAGGATGTTAATGATGGTATAAGTGATTTTGTAATGTATGACACAAATATTTTTGCAAATTTTATGTGACTATGGATATGATGGTGATGGTGTAAACATTACAAGATAAATATTTATAAGCACACATTAACCTTTGTGGACTAAAAAGGAGACAAATCTAAAAAATCTACATGTTATGGCTCTACTAGGAAAAACTAATACTTTTTTCAAGTATACTTACAAAAATACTTCACAAAAAATTTAACTTTTTTAATTTAATACTTTTCTTAAGTATATAAGACTTTCATAATATAAAATTGCAAATTAAAATAAATACAAGTCTTGTAATTTATTCTACTTGAAATTGAAAGCTAGATTTCATTTAAATTGAAATTGATTGTAAGGTACTCGTCAAAGAAATGTTCTTGTCACTATGAATGTAGAACAAAATATAAGAGATGTAAAAAATAATGTAAATGAAATAGATCTTAATTAATAAGTGACAAAATAAGAAGATAATTAAATAATTATGTTTAGAGTTTAAAATTATAAAAAAATTATTTCATAAATTTAAAAATTATTTAGAAATAGAGGATGATTTTTAAAATAGACTTTTTAGTCTCTACTTCATAAAAATACAATATTAAAGAAAAAAAAAAAATCATCTATTTTTGTATGATAATTTGTTAATATCTAATTTAAACTATTGATTGAAAAATATTAAAACTAATATATAAATCAATTGATAATAATACTTTTAAAAATAAATTGAAATGTATTTCAATTGAAAAAAATTTAAACTTATCTCAATTAAAATAATATGATATTGAATAATTTAGTAAAAAATTGATTAATACATTAAAAAAAATTAAAATATATTTTTAAATTTAAAAAATAATTATGAGAAGTATAGCAATATAAACATGATAAGTATTATATTATAAAATGAATTTCTTTTTCAAATAATTAAACTAAATAAAAATAATTTATTACTAATAAAATTTGCATTTCAAAATTTAAAATATAATCATAATGTGCCATATGTGTAGTGATTTAGTGAAGGAAAAGGTTAAATATGATATGATTAATTATTCATGAAGTGGAGAACTATTCAGGATCGAGCATTCTTGTATGAGAGATAATGTCTATGATCCTTAGCTTGGGTTGGGGTTAGATGAAGATGTAATGCCCAAAAGAATTAACCTAAAGTTTTACTAAGTTTGCCAAACATTTTTTTTTAAAATGAGAAAGATAATCATTCACATATAATACTTAGTAGCAGAAGCAATAACATACATTCATCTAAAACCATACATAAGCATACATAACAAGTTACATTCCTTAAGGATCCCAAGATGTTGAGTTACATTTAATCTAATTAATACTAAGTCTATCAACCACCACATCCACATGAAAGAATAATTAAAAAGTCTAATGTCCATAATATACATATGTTCAGAATGCCTCTTAGCAAATTAAATTCAGAATGCTCAATCATCCACTGTACATTTCATAGGGTATGAAAAGCTTAAAAGATGAAACATATGTGAAAATAAAGATACATCATCCTCATCGACCATGATACAAGTGCAATAAGGTAAATGAAACCATTAACATACATGATACATCCATCCATCATAAAACACAACTATCCATCATAAAACACATCTAACTAAGTGTGCGGTTCCTCCCAACTGTTAATAGCATCATTAGACCATCATGGGCCCTAGCCATCCCCTACGGGTAACATCCCAAGCCACCGAAGAGATCATTGGTACTATAGTGATAGGGATGTCACTCCTAAAACATGCTACAACATATGCATAAAGAAATTTAACATGCAATAATAAAGCATAAGATGATCCTACAAAATGGGTAACATCATCTATCACATGCTAATCATCAATATAAAGAAACGTACCAATAAATAACATCCATCATAATGATCCAAGAACAGAATGAAGGTAAATGCCAACAAAGAATGCTCGAGCCATGGTGTCTACAGACGAATCTCAAAGGTAAGAGTGAAAAAGCACTACCAGCTAACCACGAGGAACCTAAATGGCCCACTCCCATCATGTTGAGGAGATAGTCTGAAGTCCCAAATAGGATATCAAATCACATAGCAAAAGTACTCTCTAAGTCCAAGAAAACTAGAAGTATACTAACTCAAAGGTTCCAACATAGAATGACATCTATACCCAGAGGTACACAAGACACATAGGAATTTACTATGTAAGCGAGAAAGTGTCATTGTATGAATCATGCTAGAGTTACCTTGGTAGTCTCTCAATAGACCCTAGCCCCCTAGTGATCCCTATGCATTCTCTCTACTCCCATCCTAGTCTGTACTAGCACTCGAGGCATGGGTGAGAACATACAATTATCTTATTAGATTCATTTTAATCCCCATTTAGTGTAATTTTTTCACTTATTAATAAAACTTACAATGAGTTACCCTGGTAGCCTCTTAGGGCCCCGACCCCCATTGCAAGCCACTTCCCGACACCACATATAGATAACCTACCCTAGGCTCATGAAATCACAAATCACAAAATCACCTTAGTCCTATACAAGCGATTGGAAAGCATCAAAAGATAATCCACAATAATTACATTAGTTCTCCATGAGCAACTAAAAAGCATCAATGATAGATCACAATATCCATCGGTTCTCAATGAGCAACCGAAATAAATCACAATACCCATCGTAGAAGAATTCATACAAAATCAAACTAAAGGGATTATAATAAATAATTAACATCATTCAACACATTTAGAGGGTACTCAACTCAAATACTTGTCCTAATTTCAATCAGGACAAATGGCTTAAAGGGTTTAGGATTTGGACTTGAGAATTTATCTCCCCTCTTTTAGCATTGAGGTAATGCGATCGGGTACACTCATCTTAGAAATTCAGGGAAGATGATACCTAGTACCTACAACCTACATAAAATCCATGCATGTACATACACAATACATATACTAAGCTAAACAGGAAATGGTAGGAAGTGGTGCATCGAGTAGATCTCAACTAGTAGGTGACTATGACTCCCTTCCTTAACCACATCAAAAATGCCATACATAAAGAAAACAAACACGCACACCATACACATGCAGTATGGGGTAAGTATCCATAAGAAAACACATGTGATAATAAACCATCTAACTAATAATCATCAATAATTGAAATCACCTTAATAATCATCACACATACATGAAATATAGAGTACCAAATGATCTCATCATATAATAAACTGAATCTGAAACAATATTTGATAATCTCAAAATAATGTCACTAATAATCATCAACATAAAACTGTCCTAAAAGAGTTCGACAACAATAGCAAAATGCAAACTAGGGCAGACATTACATCCATCCCCCCTAGAATTAGGCTTACTCTTGGAAGCCTACATGAATGCTAATACTAAAGAACTCACTGTGTGGGTCCCATTGAACCCTTTCCCCCTATAGGAGGATATGATTCCACTTAGGACACTACAACACACTTAGAGAAATATGATTTTGGTTTAATAGTAAACCAAAAACCACATTGACCCAACATTCGTTCTTTTAACAAAAACAACATAATATTCACAAGGACAATCAAAGGCATACCACCTTAAAGTCTAGATGAAAGATACATGTTTTGAAAAAAGAATAAGTTTCAATTTTCAGCTTGCCTATATTTAGGTTTACATATAATTTCACTTTGGAAACCTAAGTGTTGAAGTATGAAAAATATGCAAGTAAAAGTTTAAGTTCCATTTCAGTACACCTAGTTTCAAGTTTTAGTTTGATAGAGATACACATGATAGTTCAAATTTTTCATTTTTGTTCAACTAGCTATCAACTAGTGTCATTCCAATATACCCAAAGCTCCCAATGTAGAAACTTGGGCTCTGATACCAGATGTAATGCCCTGCTAAGGGATCGAAAAGAATTAACCTAAAGTTTTACTAAGTTTGCCAAACAAATTTTTTTTTTAAACAAGAAAGATAATCGTTCACATATAACACGTAGTAGTGGAAGCAATAACATACATTCATCTAAAAGCATACATAAGGATACATAATAGGTTACATTCCTTAAGGATCCCAAGATTTTGAGCCACATTTAATCTAATTAATACTAAGTCTGTCAACCACCACATCCACATGAAAGAATAATTAAAAAGTCCAATGTCCATTATATACTTTTTTTTTGAATGCCTCTTGGCAAATTAAATTCAGAATGCTCAATCATCCACTATACATGTCACAGGGTATGAAAAGCTTAAAAGATTAAACATATGTAAAAATAAAGATACATCATCCTCATCAACCATGATACAAGTGCAATAAAGTAAATGAAACCATTAACATACATGATACATCCATCCATCATAAAACACATCTAAGTATGCGGTTCCTCCCAACCGTCAATAGCGTTATTAGACCATCATGGGCCCTAGCCATCCCCCACACATAAAATGTCAAGCCATCAAAGAGATCATCATTACTATAGTGATAGGGATGTCACTCCTAAAACATGCTACAACATATGCATAAAGAAATCAAACATGCAAGAATAAAGCATAAGATGATCCTACAAAATAGATAAAATCATCTATCACATGCTAATCATCAATATAAAGAAATGTACCAGTAAATAACATCCATCATAATGATCCAAGAATATAATGAAGGTAAATTCAAACAAAGAATTCTCGAGCCATACTGTCTATGGATGGATCTCAAAGGTAAGAGGGAAAAAGCACTACCACCCGATTGTGTGGAACCTAAATGGCCCCCTCCCACCACACTGAGGAGATAGTCTAAAGTCTCAAATAGGATATAAAATTACATAGCACAATTACTCTCTAAGTCTAGGAAGCCTAGAAGTATACTAACTCAAAGGTTCCAACATAGACTGGCATCTATACCTAGAGGCACACAAGACATGTAAGAATCTATTATGTAAGCGAAAAAGTGTCATCGCATGAATCATGCTAGAGTTACCCTGGTAGTCTCTCAATAGACCCCAACCCCCTAGTGATCCCTATGCAACCACTAGTATCCTCTTGTACTAACAAGGCATACTATAGAATGCAAGTTCATAACCAAGTGTTCTCTCTACTCCCATCCTAATTTGTACTAGCACTCAAGGCATGAGTGAGGACATACAATTATCTTATTAGGTTCATTTTAATCCCCATTTAGTGTAATGTTTTCACTTATTAATACAACTTAAATGATTTACCCTAGCAGCCTCTTAAGGCCTTGGCCCTCATTACAAGCCACTTCTCGACACTACATATAGATAACCTACCCTAGACTCATGAAATCACAAATCACAAAATCACCTTAGTCCTATACAAGTGACTGGAAAGCATCACAAGATAATCCACAATAATCACATCAGTTCTCCATGAGCAACTGAGAAGCATCAAATGATAGATCACAATATCCATCGGTTCTCAACAAGCAACTGGAATAAATCACAATACCCATTGTAGAAGAATTCATACAAAATCAAACTAAAGGGGTTATAATCATGAATTAATGTCATTCAATGCATTCAGAGGGTACTCGACTTAGATACTTGTCCTCATTTTCAATCAGGACAAATGGCTTAAAGGGTTTAGGATTTGGACTTGAGAATTTATCTCCCCTCTCTTACCATTGAGATAATGCGTTAGGGTATGCTCATCCTGACAATTCAGGGAAGACGATACTTGGTACTTGCAACCTGCATAAAATATTTGCATGTACATACACAATATATATACTAAGCTAAATAGGAAATGGTAGGAAGTGGTGCATTGAGTAGATCTCGACTAGAAGGTGACTACAACTCCCTTCCTTAACCACATCAGAAACACCATACATAAAGAAAAAAAACACACCCACCATACACATGTAGTATGGGGTAAGTATCCATAAGAAAACACATGTTATAATAAACCATCTAACTAATCATCATCAATAACTGAAATCACTTGAATAGTCATCATGCATACATGAAATATAGAGTACCAAATGATCTCATTATATAATAAACTAAATCTGAAACAATATCTGATAATCTCAAAATAATGTCACTAATAATCATCAACATAAAACTATCCTAAAAGAGTTTGGCAACAATAGAAAAATGAAAACTAGGGCAGGCACTACGAAAGATGTGTGATGTCATCTAGAGCCAATGAGGTCACGATTTGGATAGGGTGGATCTTCTCCATGACAACTCAAATTTAGCCATGCTTTAGATCTAATCATGCTCTAGCGTTAATCAAAGAATGTGGTATGAGAAAACACTGCTCTAACTAGTGGTAAAAAAACATACACTGCTAGTGGCCTACTTGTTGATAAAATTGGTGTCATCTACAGGGCTCAAAATATCACTCTTGTCTACCACACCTATGCTTCTTTGGTTGTTTCCTATTCAAATTCCAATTCCAATTTTGTTTAACCAAACAAAGAATAGGATTATGTATTCCCATTTTCTATTCCAGAATAACAAATCTAAAATAGCTTTTCTCCATTTCTATTTTCTTCTCCTTGCTATTCATAAGCATATGCGCCAAAAATTTGAAGTTGTCAACCTTTCTTCTCAACCTCTTATCGAACTTGCTCTCAACATCCGACTTGAAAGACTCTAACCCATATTCATTTTGGACTTCTATTTCAAAATTTTTAAGTCAGAAGTTCTCATGCTGAAGACCAAAAGGGATCTCTTTAGGGTGGTAGAATGACAGTGTGTTGTCATTCTTTAAACACAAAGGAACATGATAAATGACTTGGTCATCAAGAAAATGGGGACTACACTTAAGTTAGACTTGCTCCCATTATCTTTCATCTTCTCCTCACCAATGGAAGTGACCCCATCCCTTAAACAATCTTTAACAACTATGAATTGCTCTTTGACAAGCTCATCCAACTTGGTGAAGTATTTTCCAAGCACTTTGTAGAATCTTCGAAAAAAATGATCAAAAATAAATTTCTTTATCAAACAATTTGCAAGGAGAGAGTCCCACCCAAATTGTAGAATGAGTACATACCCATTCATTTCTACCCCCAAAAAAATCACCCTATGATCGTACACCATCAATCACAATAGTATTAATTCCTAAGAACTTGATTTCAAATGAATGATAATATCTCCACTGATTATATTCAAATATTTTCCTTTATTTAAAATAAAATATAATAAATAAACTTAGCCTTAGTCTAATTCCTATTTTGTACAACCAAACATGAGATTAACATATTTCCAATCAAATTCCAAGTGAATCAAAAGTCTGGAATTACAATTTTCAATGTCCATTCCCAATCCCCATTCCCATTCCCAATTCCTATGGCAGCAACCAAATGAGTCCTTAGTTCATATAAAAAAAATGTTTATTCTTTTCTTATTTTTTTGTGTTGTTAATTAAAAAGAAGTTTAAATCTAGTAGATTTTATTTTAAGAGTATAAATGTATTTTTTGAAAATTAGATAAGTAGAAACTAATAACCCCTATCCAGTATTAATAAGTTCAAACCTTGGTGAGTGACATTAATACTTTAGCTATAGTAAAATTTGAATATACGTTAATATAAATTATATAAATAAAGGGATTTAAACCATTTAATCAAATTTTATTTTTGTTAGATGTAAGACCATTTAGAAGTGTACAAACATCTTTACGTTAATAAATCTAACATGTTTTATTTTTTCTTTCTATTCTAATATTTTTGAAGTTAAAAAATAATTAATTAATTTTATATATTATATAAATATAATTATTTATTTAGATATTTTTATGCTCTTCCAATTAAATTATATCACCAATTAAAAAATAATAATAATATCACCAACTAAATTATTATAATGTTTAACTCCTCTAACTATAATAATTTTTAAACTAATTTCTTTTTTAATCGGTAAAAGGCCTAAGCCTTGTTAATTATAGAAGATAGAATTACATTAAATCTTTTTTACATTTAGGCATTTCTTGAGTGCCAAGAGTCTTATAACTCTTCTAGAACTTATTGTCCTTTGAAAGATTACAAAGAATTATTCAATTTCAAAGTCATTCCTTGATTATCCTTGCTTGAATTGGAGCTTTCATCCTTATGAAGACACCTAATTCCATAAGTTCTTCATTTCATTTGTTATTTTTCTGCATAACTCAGTCACTTGGCTAAGATCGATGTTGTCCACTTATATTTCAATATGTTAATGCTTAAATCTAATAAATCACTATATGTGAGAAAAATTCATAATTATTTGAAGGATCAAAGAAAAAATTAGCTAAGCCTCCCTTCAACTTGTTGGTTACATTTTTAAAAATGAATAATTTTTCAAATCATTATATTACTTTATTTATATCTTAAATTATTTTAGTTTTAATTATAGTTATTTTTACTCTTTCTATTTTTCAAGTTTATTTGTTACTTGATCCTAAAATTAACTATTTTAAAGTTCCAATTTCTGTCTGCTTTTTTCTCTTCTTCTTGGTGTTTAATTTAGTTGTTATTTCAATTGTTATTGGTGTTTAGGATGAAATCTCAAATTACTAAGTTGACTCCTTCAAAAAGTTTATTTTTCTTTTGAGAAAATAAGAGAAAATCACATTGATCGAGTTTTAATTTCTACCATCCTTTATGTATTTATGTTGCATGCAGTATATAGCCCCTTAACTTCAAATTTCAAGTATGTGGAGGATTGAGGGGAGTACATCATCTATATTTTGTTTGTTATCCTTTTGTTAATTGTTTGATTCTAATACCATTCTGGATCCAATATTGGATAAACCAAATATATTTTTTCTCAATTTGTCTTTCTCATTGCATGTGAACTCAATAATCTGGAATGGAAAAAAAAAATCCACACTCAAGAATCCCCCTCTTTGGAAGAATCTACTAGCCCGCCATCAATATTAGAAGATAAACATATAAGAAGATGGATATAAAACCAGGAGGTTGAAAACAAAAAGATTTAATCTCCATTGTTCTAATATTGATGCATATTCATCAATATTAAAAGATAAATATATGAGAAGCTGGATATCAAACTGGGACACTGAAAAAAACAAGATTTAATCTCTATTGTTCTGATTTTGATGCTTATTTTGAAGCTTAAGATATACTTACCCTTAATGAAGAAAATTAATAAATTCCTTTTTAATAATACTATTCCTTTTTAATATATAGAGCCAAGAGATATATAATACTATTCTTTCATTTATATTTGTATATTTACAATCTGAGCACATTTAATGGAGATATATAGTGTGAATAGGGGAGAAACTAGACACCAAGAAAGAAGAGAGGAACATTAGAAGGAAATAACCGATTTTGCATAGAATTGAGAATATAAACTTATAAACATTGACTATCAAGATTACAAACTAAGCCCCTAATAGAAATGAAAAGGCTCATAGAGCCTAACAAACAAAAAGCAGTTGTAGAGGGTCGAGATTAAGAAACCTTTAGATATAAGGGGCAAACATAAAGAAACCTAAAAAAGAGCCCTCAAAAAGTCATCTCTGGATATATGAAGCAAGTCCTAAACATAACATAAAACCTTCTTCCTCTAAATACCATTCTAGGCCCTTCTAATCATTATAATTGCGGGTTTGGGTGATAGTGAGAAAGAACATCCAATTTCTAATAATCTCCCCCATTTTCTTAGTAAAGCTCCTATGGTTCTTGATTTCCAATATCAGGTATACCTGAATGGAGAAATTGTGAGCATCATATTCACCGTGTTTGGGAATGCATAGGTTTTCATCTATGTTCTCCAAAACCAAATTTAGATCCTTAAAAATGGATTTTTTAAAGACCTTTCTATTGAATTCCCTAATAGCATCTTTATCCTCATCAATATGCATTATGGTAGCCACAAACATAGCAACAATATATGTATTGTGCTTATGTCTATCCATTAAGTCTTAAAATTCCTCCCCAACTACCTTATTTATCATCCTAAAAACCATGTTATTCTTGGATTTCACCATTTTACTAATTCTCAACTCACTAAATTTTCCCCAAAATGACATTTCTCTCTTTCCTAATTTCATACGAATAGGAGTATCCATGACTATAACTAGCCTAGACCTGCCTATAGTAATATACCATAAAACCTTGATTAAATTACTTCGCTCAAGTCATATATAAATAGACGAATTCATGATTATGATGTAAATCTTGAAAATATTTGAGGAAGGACATATTGCTCTTTACCATAATTATAATTATTCTTTTGCCCATCTAAAAAAGCCTTCTCATTTGATGTGGCTTAATTTCCATCTGCTAGTCTATATAGTATGTGTTAAAAGCCAAGTATTCAATTGCTTTAAAATTTCAAAACTTGAGATTTGTTAGTTCATTTAGATTTTTCTCATGTGAATTAAGATATACCTTATGATAAGATGTTAAAATGTGATACAAGAAATTATTAGTCTTTCCTAGATTTATGATTAATTTATCATTTTTAAATTTTAATCATTATACATCAGGCTTTTACTTCCTTATTAAACATAGTTGGATAAATTATAAATTAATATCTAAGCCATGCTTCTTTATGATTGTTCTTCAAAGGGGATCCAAAATAAATCTAATTTCAAGGAAATAAATTGCCATTATAATCAATCATTAGTCATATTGATTCCATTTCTATTGAGATCCTATCGTCTAACATATCTTCAAGTGCTTCCTCATGAACCACATTAGTTTCCCATTCTCAAACTTCTATTTGATCTTTTGCTACATGAAAACATCAATCCAGTTCGACATAGGAGGAGGGTGGACATGTAGAAAGTGAAAGAGGAAATCTAAGTTCCTTCAAAGGGTTGGAGTCCAATCAAGAAACCCATCTACATCTTCTACTACCAAGATTGGATATGTGAGGACCTCATTATTTCCTATCCTTTGATGATGATAAAACCTCAGTTTGGGAATTGTTAAATCTTTCTTGATGTTCAAAATTACTAGTTTAAGATCATTAATAAATGCTTTTTTAAATATCCTTTTGCATAAGAGTTCGATAACAACTTTGTCTAGAACCACTTGCAAGGTTGAATCAATAAATATTGTTGGAATGTCAGTGTTTACTCTATATGTTTCCCCATTATTAATAAATTTTTGCCCCAAAATTCTTTGAACTTCTCTAAGTACTAAGAAGTGGGTAGTGTGAAGAATAATCCTAAGTCTTCTTGTTGTAATAGGGAAATAAAATGAAAGTTGGATTGAAAGACCATTGAGTTTAATGGGGGTCGACATTGGTTCAAGCTAAGACTAGTCACATTAGTTTCTTTCAAGAATCCATCTAACTATAGGTGATGAGGTAGCTAGTAAGAAGTTGAATTGATCCCATCAAAGTCTATTGGGATCCACAACTATATGTAACTGAATTTGTTTTAACAAATGGATTATGATTCATCTAGTGAAAGGATTAAACTTTTCTTATTATTAAATTAGAGTAATATGATCTTTTTAAAGGAGAATTTCTTCATCATCTGCCCCTGAATTTTTCAGAGAGTCAGCTTTTCCATTCCCTTATCTATATAATTTTTTTATGTGAACTTATTTTAGTTTGTCCATTAATATTAGAGCATATTTTAATTTTGAATTGAGTTTCTAGATAGGAATCCTTCATTTTTTGACAGTGGTTAATGTAAATTGTGAATCTCCTATGACTAAGTTCTTGATCCCTATTTGTAAACTAAGATTAAATCCTTCAATTAAAGCTTCAAATTCAAAGAAATTATTTCAAACCACCCTTGTGTATTTACTCTCTTTTCCATCCATTTTCCATTTATTGTATGGATGATGCACCCTAACCTGCATTCCGAGGACTACATCTTGAGGCACCATTGAAGTTTAATTTATCCCATCCACTAGGTGGTGGATTCCATTTGCAATTTTCTCTTGCCTAATTGTTTTCTTTAGGATGTAGTATGGGAGGATTAATGAGATTATGAAAATTCTTCCTCATTTGAGCACCCCAATCTAAAAAGGCACCTGCTCCTTTAACTAAATTTCTAAGCTCATTATTTATATTTTCTATGATGCTTGACACTACTTTGTTCAAAAAGGAGGGCATTGGAAATTCTTCATTAATGAAAAAATTCTACGATTTCTCTCAAGTTCCAAATTTCCCATAGTAAGATTGATTAGGAAATCTTCCAAAGACTATTGTAGATTTTGGAGAATCCATTTTGTTGGAAATACAATAGGGAAAGTAAACTTTGAGAGGGGGGAGGTGGAGGGGTGAATCAGTCCTTCAAAACTTTAACCATAAATTTATTCACCATACATCCATCTCCCAATTTTCATGTAAACTAAAATAGCTAGCTAAACTTATTCATCCATAGTATGAAAGCAAATAACATTATCACATGTATGACACAAAATATTTGGTTACCCAGAAACCCTCCAATGAGAAGGTAAAATTAGGGTGGGGATGACACCCACGAATCTCCACTACTATAGCAATAAATTGTATCTAATGAAGATTACAATGTTTCATTTCAATACCCTATTAGAAGTGTGCCTGATAAAAGGATTTTAACTTACAATGAAGTAAAAACCCATTTAAAGGATTTACAATATTGCATTAAGACTACTTGTATGCCTAAAATGTGAGCACACTTCTATGAGTCATTATATCCAAGATTACTCAAGAATGAGGTCTCAAATGGTGGCTCGTAGCTATCTATTCATGGAGTATAAGGGTTTGTAATGGAGGTCCTTAGTTTGACCTAGTTTGTGCCCATGCAAGTACACCATAAAATTAGAGATTCAAAGATCAAAATATGAATGCAAATGAAGATGCAAGCTAATCTAACTGATAACAATGCAAAGCAATGGAAGAAAGGAAATATAATCTATGAAAGGAAATAACAATGCAAGATCTAATCTATGAAAGAAAAAATGGATCTAAGATAATATGAAAATTAAAGGATGGAGCATGATGATGGAAGCCATGGATGCATGAGATAAGAAGACAATAAGATAAAAGTTCTCCACAAAAAACTTTAATGCTCAAACTCCTTCTCCAAAAATTGCTCTCTAAACTTGCAGCATAACAATAGCATAATTGTGGATGTCAAAATTGAGATGAGGGCTCTCCCTCATAAAGAAGAATGGATGATGAAGATTAAGATGCAATAAGATTGAATCAAGGGTGGGGGAAGAATGATCTATGTGAGACAATATTCCACCAATGAGAAAAGAGGAGGAAAATTAAATGGAATCCCACTTAGAATTATGTGCAGTTAAGTGTAGAGGAAAAAAGATAATTTATTTAATTTTTATTTATTTTCTTTTCTTTTTCAAGTGGAAAGAAATGGAAAGAAGAAAGAGAATTTTCTGTAAGAAATAGAATGCCCCAAAATCAATGAACTGTTTAAGATAGAAATTTCAATTGAGATCATGAAAGAAGATAAGGAAATGAAGATTAAAACATAACCACAGTTGATTAAAAATCCATAAGAAAGATGAAGGGAATACCTTGCAAACTATCATGAAGTCTAATAATGCAAGCTACATGAAAATGGAAAGGTGTACTTGCAAAAGAGAAACTATAATATAGGATTTTGTGTGTTAACCTCATAATGGTTTTTGACAATTGAATGCCAATACACTTAATTACATTCTACATTGGAGCCGAGTACATCATGTATATCGAGCCACAACATCAGCCGAGTCAAAAAAGACATCAGGTGTCGAGTAATCTTCAAGTGCCGAGCAACCTTCAGGTGCCGAGTGAAGATCAGGTGTCGAGTAAGTATAGGTGTCGAGCATGATCCGAGTATCAAGCATCATTCAGGTGCCGAGTCTTAAAGGATGCCGAGCAAGATAGGAGCATATACAAAAGCTGAGTTATAGTAGATGCTGAGCATCAGGAATCAGTAAGTGCCGAGTAACTCAGATTCAACATATGAGTTTGAAACTTCACAAACTCAAATGTAAACCATTTTCATAGCCGACATAAGACAAATCTCGAAGGATCTAAGTGATAAGATCAAATCATTTATATTTCTTATGTAATCTACATGCAGCCAATAAGAAAAATGGAGAAGGCATGCAACCAATAATAGATGTGCAAGGAATAAGAAAAAATTAGAAATTAAATATGGATCATAGATCCATACCTAACCCTAAATCTTTGAGTGTCTTTATAAGGAAGATGAAATCAGATTTAGATCAGAGAGAGAGAGCATGAAAAAGTATTTAAGGAAGTCTAATATCAAAGAGAAGAGAATCAGATCATAGAGGATCAAGATCACAAAAGAGCAGATCAAGTGCCTGTATTCAGCAATCGAAGGATTGTAAGCCATCAGGTTTATCATACCTAATACTCTTTAACCATTGTATTAGAGAAAAAACCCTATGATGATAGGTTAGCTTAGCAGCTCTTTTGTAAATCCTTTCAATAGGTGATTAAATCCTTTAATAGGGTAACACTTCATGTAAAGTGTTTGAAATCCTTTAACCAGGTCACTATTGATACAGTGTAAAGCCTTTGATAGGGCAAGCCTTTAACAGGGTAGACCATCAGAAGTGGGTAAACATTATTACTGCAATGATTTTGTGGGTATCATCCCCACCCCAGTTTTACCTTCTTATTTCTGGAGGGTTTTTGGGTTACCAAATCTTAAGTGTTATGTGGTGATGCATATTTGTTTCTTATGATTGCTTAAAGTTTATATGCATGCATGCTCATTTCAAAATTATGTTATTAAGGATTTGAAACAGTTAAAAAGGCTAGTTCTTCTGATTCACCCCCCCCCCCCTCTTAGAAGCATTCTTTCCAATAAGATAATCCTACATTGTGTTCATCATTCATTAGAGAATGTAAAAGAACTTATTTTCATCATTGGACCATTATTAACAGACATTGGAAAATCACACAATCATCATTAGTCACAAGTGCAACTATGAAGATATGAATGTGATTTATATTGGATTGGAATGTGGAAAGATTCTAACATAAGAATCAAAGACATAAAGGTCAAGATTACTTTGATATTAGCTTACTCAAATTAATGTAGCAAAACCATGCTTGCATTAAGGCACAAATGCCAGGATGAGCATAAGAACAGTTGTGCAAAAGAAGTGAAGGATGATGCCTCAAATCTCGTAAGTGTTTCAAGGGGATAACAAGAGACACTCTAGAGTTTAAAGACCATAGCCACAAGTAGAAAACATATAAAAAAATGCCCTATGCCCCAAGTCCTCTAGCTATGCATCCCAAAGAGACTTATCAGACAAGGACACTCAACAAAAATCAATAACAGTTAGCACACAAAGAAAAGATCATGACATAGGTCAAGCATTAAGTGTTTGTGTTTAAAAATTTAATTGTTTTCACTGATACTGAGTTCTAAGGATAAGGATCCAATGCTTGCAAGTAGTTAAGATCACATGACAGAACTAGGTAAGACCAAACTGATAAGTGTTGAAAAACACTCGATGTCAAGGGTTGTATTGAAAAATCCAATTGGGATGGTGTTGAAAAACACCATTTGTAAGGTGTCCTAAAGACTAACATAGCCAAGAGACCAAAACTAAAATAGTTATGCCCCCTATACAAAGACCAATTGCAAACCAAGGCAACAAGGACAAGGCATGATGGAGAAAGGTCAAGTGTTGAGGACACGTGCTAAGAAACAGGGGTGCAAAGGCGTCAAGGAGCGCTCATTTCCAAGTTTTCACCACTTGGATTTTTTAAAAAAAAAATTTTAAATTTTATTTTTGGAATATATAATTTATTTTAGGAGAAACATCAAAGCTCTTATTACTAAGATGTTCATTTTTTCAGGACACTTTCCAATTTTTAGAATTTTGATAGCATATCATTTTTTTGGATTTTTCCAGGATCAATAAATATGTACAAAGATGCCCCCAGAAAAATAGACATCGTGGATAGAACTTCTTTAGGTGCAAGACATTGATAGGATCAAGGAGCTTCTCTCCCTTTGTTGTAGACAATAAATAGGTACCAAACCCAAAAGTTGTTGTAATAATGTAAGGTCCAAGCCAATTAGGTTCAAATTTGCCTTTTTGATCTCTATTCTATTGATTCTTAGGATTTTTACATAGGGAAAGATCTCCCACCTAGAATTCTCTATGGTGAACCTTTTTGTTGAATGCTTTTGACATGCACTTTTGATAGACCCTCATATGGTCAAATAATGCTTGGTGTTTCTCATCTAGAATTTCTAACTCTTGAAGTCTCATGGCACAGAAGTCTTCATCTATAACTAGACCTTTGAGGGAAACTCTGAGTGAAGGAATCTCAACCTCTAAAGGTAACACTACTTCAACACCATATGTAAGGGCAAAAGGAGTAGCCTTAGTAGTAGTACAAATACTCGTTCTATAGGCCAATGAATCAAGATTTATCTACAAGTGCCAATCTCTACCATTCTTATGAACTATTCTATGTAAGATTTTGAGAATGGTTTTATTTGATGCTTCTGCTTGGCCATTTCCTTGTAGGAAGTAAATGGAGGACCAATGTTATTTTATCTTGAATTTCTTATAGAGTTTTTTAAGGTCCTTATTCTTAAACTGACCTTCATTGTCAGTGACAATCTCAGAAGGAACTCCATATCTATAGATAATATGATTTAGAATAAATAGAGAAACTATGTTGCCTGAGGCAACAAAAAGTGGGACAAATTCTACCCATTTAGTAAAGTAATCAGTAGTAGTAATAATAAACTTGTGTCCACATGATGATTTGGGATGAATCTACTCAACAAGATCAAAGACCCAACACTGAAACAACCAATGAGAGATAGAAGGAATGAGTTCCCTACCCGGAGCATGTATCAAGTTGCCATGTTTTTGACACTTTTCACATGACTTACGTCAATTTGCATTGTAGGCCAATAGTACCCTACCTTAAACAAACTTTGAGCCATGAAAAGACCATTGGAATGTCCCCCACAGATGCCCTCATGGATGTCAATTAATGTTGATCAGATTCTTCCTTTTCTAAGCATCTAAGAAGTGGTCCATCTAGACCCCTCCTATACAAATCACCAGAGATAAGGGAATGATGAGAGGTATTTTGAATAAGGTTTCTACATTCATATTGATTAAAGGTTTTAGGTATAATGGCATCATGAAGGTATGAATAAATGGAACCATAATAGGAAGACTCACGACCAACAAGGGTACAAATAACTTGACTTTTTTGGGAATCATAGATAGGGTGATGTAGCTCTTCCACTAGGAATTCAAATCTTGATTCATGTTGCTCTAATTGAAGAAGTGAAACAAGTGTAGCCTTTTCATTAGCTACTTTGTTTTCTACTCTAGGGATTTGCTAAAATGAGACAAATGTGAAGTAGCATCTCAAGGAATCAACCATTTGCTTGTAAGGTACCAATTTTTGATTTCTTGTTAAACAATCATCATTGACTTGGTTGATTATCAGCTATGAATCCCCATAGATCTGTAACTTTGTAATTTTCCATTCTATAGCCATCTTAAGTGCATTTGTTAAAGCTTCATACTCAAAAATGTTATTTCTATATGGAAATAATAACTTGTAAGATTTAGGAATCATGTACCCATGAAGAGAAACAAACAACACACCAGCTCTAGAACCATTTTGCATAAAGGATCCATCAAAGAACATCTTCCATGTTCTTGTAGTCATATACATGAGGTGCTTGTCAGTGAAATCAACTTGAATAGGTGCATCATATTGTAGTAAGAACTTAGTGTAGGCTTCTTTTTCTTGTGATGACAAAGAATGAGCCAAACGTACCATTTACAGAGGTTCATCCCTACCCAAATTGACTGCTTGTGTTGGTTCAATACGAATTGAAGATCTATCTTGAAAATAACTAGGGAGATTATCAAGTACCTCATCCTCAAGTGCCTCAGAGAGGTTTTCACCCTAGGATACATCCTTTCTTTTTACTTTTTTTGGTTTTGACACCGCCACATAGTGGTTTTTTCCATTAGAACTCCTATTCTTTTTATTTTATTTTATTTTTATTTTTTGACTAATGTACTTGATGTCTAGCTCTATCATGTTGGTAGCTGGTTCATTAGTGGAAGAGACTACAGGTTCAAAGACATTCGAATAGTAGGCTATCTCATAATCATTTTGAAACATTAAAAGCTTAGGTTCATGATTGTATTGGGACCAATCAATCAAATCAGGATGAACAAGGGGTAAATCAATGACCGGTTCAAGGGTATGAATATGAATGATATCTCTAGTGGCCAAAAAGTTAGAGTCTATCAAGCAACTTTCTAAACTACCCAAATCAAGATTCATCCTAACAAGTGAAGAATCATCCACTAAGGTAACATGTGAGTTCAAATCATCTAATCCTACATGTGAATCATCAAAAAACTTAGGTTGAGAACTCTATGTATGAACAACATCAATATCCATATCAATTGTAGTAGGCTTTGAGAGGGAGTCCCATTCATACTCATTAGAAACTATTTCTGAATCTTGACTAAGATGCCTACACCATGAAGGCTTGGGATGCCTAGACGTGGAAGCCTCAATATCAAGGGTCACACTCTCTTGTTCTAAATTTGTAACTATCTCATGAGATACTAGACTATTTGAATATCCCCAAAGGAGATTAGTATAAGGGACCCAGTCTTCACAAATACCTTGTTGATTTTCCAAATTAGGTATGTACTTTTGTTCTTCTTCACTATCTAACTTATCAAGGATAGGAGCAACATTCTTATTGAGATTCGCATATCCTAGGCCAACCGAATTCTTAGACTTGCATCTGAAAAGATCATGATCAAGGGGTTTGGCTCTAGCATCCAATCTATTACTAAGAGGGCCATGTCTAGGATAGCCCATCTTCTTGAAAAATGTATACCCCCTTCAATAAGCTTTAGGAGAGGGATTGAAGTTTTCATTATGCATATACTTCTCTTCTCTATAAATCCAATCTCTAACAGCCACATCTTCATCCTCATCTTGAATAGGCATCGATGACTATAAAAATGTGTCAAATAATGTCATTGCTAAAGAGGAAAGTTTCATCTCTTGTGAAGGTTTACCATAAGATCTAGGTGAAACTAGTAATGCTATGAGGGAGTTGAGTTGATATCCCCCCATGCCAAGGTCTATGGATTTGAACTTGTCTTTACATTTAGCTAAATTTGCATCAAAATCATCTGCTTCTCTATGGTGTGGAACATGAGTACTTGCTGAAATCAATTTAATAGACAAAGTATTATCCCAAGGTATACAAATCTCTATTTCATTGTAAGGGAACTTAACACACTAATGATAGGTAGATGAAATTGCTTGCATATCATGAAACCATGGTCTACCAAGTAAAATATTATACGCAAGGGGTCCAACATCAACTATTTGTAATAAAATATCTTTTTCAACAGGGCCAATCCTAATGGGAAGAATGATCAACCCCTTTGAACTTTTCTCTGCCTCATCATAGGCTTTGATATTAATCTTCCTTTTGGTATCAATAACTTGTTTAGAATAACCTAATGTCTTTAAAATAATCAAAGAAAAAATATTAAGCCGAACACCCTCATCTATCAACACACACCTAACACGGGTTCTATGGATCATGACCTCAATATGAAGGGCAAGATTCTGCAAATGGCTCAAAGATTTATCATCTTCCTCTAAAAAGGAAAGCTAATGAGGTCTAGCAATAGGATTAACCATGTTTTGGAATTGATCAAGATCTAAATTGGTGGAGATATTTTTCATGCACAAAGCATCCTCAAGAACTTGTTTGTGTCTCAAAGACAACTCAAAAAGCTCAAAGATCAATATTTGAGTGGGGGTTCTTTGCAACTCATCAACAAGATTATAATTTGACCTAGGATTAACCACTAGTTTTAAAAGACCATACTTGGATTGCACTTTTTTTGGCTTACTTGGTTGGTTTGAACAAGGTCCTTTGATGACAAGGAGACCTTGACTTTGGATAACAACATTGAGACTTTGGGAAGACACTTGCTTAGGTTTACTTGACGGGTTTGAATTGGGTCCTCTAATGACAAGGGGACCTTGAGATGACTCTCTAGAGTGAGCACCCCTTAGCACCAAAATAGATTTTTTCACCAAGGATAGAAGAGCTCAAATTTAAATCATAACCACTGGGATATTTATCTTTCATCACGTTGACACTTTCTTCTACAACCTCAAGCATATTGACAACATTTTATGCATTTGCATAAGTGCAATTGATTGCAAGCTTGCCATTCTTAGGTTGGGAAGGTTACCCTTTCTCACAATTGGGAAAAGGCTCTTTGAATGCCATGTGATCAACATTGGTATTTAATCCATCTATTTCAAGTTTTCCATTCTCAATAAGATCTTGAACAATTTGCTTAAATCTCCCACAGTTTTCAATATCGTGTCCAATGCCATTGTGAAGTTTGTAATAGCACAAGATTATGAGCAAGGAGCTTCGTGAATATCTCTTTATATGACTCACCCAATTGTGTAAAGTTATGTTTCTCTCCTTTAGGCCTTTATTGATATCTTGGCTTGTTACTTTGTTATTGGCACTAGCCAAATGGAGAACAACTTGGTCTTTAGGATTAAAGGAATCCACAACTCCATCATTAACCACTTGTTTTTTCTTATTCCAATATGTGTTGTTTTCTTTATCCTTGTTATTTTTTTTTTTATTTTGACCATTTTTGTTGTTGTTTCTATTTTTTGTCAAACTACTTTGCTCTCTCAAAATTTCCTCAATTCTAGATGTGGCTTCAACCATGGTATCAAAGGAATCAAAAACCATCTGCTTAAATTTGTACTTCATCTCATGAACCATGTTACTAATGAGGATTTCAATCTTTTCTTTCTTAGGAATAGTCCTAGAATAACGAGAGCATTGTTGTCTCCATGTTTGCAAGAAAGTAATAAAGGATTCTCCTTGATTTTTATTTTTGTGACATAAGTCCAATAACGAGGCATATTGTGAAATATTTTATGTAAAGTGTTGAAAAAATCTCTGAATTAACTCAAGGAATGTCTTAACAAAAGTAGTTGTATTGGTAAACCATTACATTGCTTGACCCTTAAGACTCCTTGGAAATAATCTCATAAGGTATGAGTCCTCGTGATGAAACTCAAAACTCATAGTATAGAACTGATGCACATAATCATTTGGATCTCCATTTCCATCATATTTGTCATATTGGGGAAGCTCAAATTTTCTAGGAAAATCTTTCATGTCATCACTCTTATCAAAAGGATTAGGAAAAACTAAATCAAGTGAAAAAGAACTCTTGGGTGTTGATATTTGCTTCAGTTGTTTCTTCAATTGCTCAATTTCTTCTTTCATAGAGGGATCATGCTTTTGAATCTTTTTTTCTACATCAAATTTATAAGGGACCTTAACACCCTTGTTGTTTAAATTTTGAAAGCATGCATCTCTGTTTTGTTCCATATATTCTTCCATATGTTCCTAAAAATGTGGGTCTTGTTGCATAGCCATGAAATCATAAGAATTATGATCAAAGATCAAACTACCACCTCCATATTGTGAAACATGATGAGCATGTTGTGAAGGTTGTCTTGAAACTCTAGGAGGTGTTGATCTAATATAATCATCATGTCTTCAAACTCTCCTTCCTCTAGGAATAGGAGATGGTGAAGGTGTTCTCCAATATTTTCCATTTCATGGAATCTTGGGAGGAATGAGTGGAGGAGAGTTGTTTCCACCACCAATGTGCATATTGTTGAATTCATTGTCAAGTTGTAGAGCCACACAAAGGTCTTGTTCTTCTTGATGAGATTTCCTTTCTATATCAATCATAACTTGCCTTTCTTCCTCTAGGTATCTAAATTGTTCTTCCTTCTTAGCTTGTTCCTCTAGAAGGACTTTCCTCTCATGCTCAAGTACTTTGAGTCTATCACTTGCATAACCTAAAGGTGTCTTTAGTAGTGTACACAATATTTACTGTCTAAACTAGTTACTAGTAAATGTTGCATTCACATGAGCATTAGAAGGTTCACTAATTTGGTCATCATATTGGGATTTCTCTTCTTGATAGGTGTAATGCTTACCTTTTGCGACCCTTTGGTGTGCATCCAAATATCTATCCTCAATATGGGGTGAGGTTGGTCTATTTTCATGAGTGGGATCACCACTCAAAAGATCAACATAATAATCATCACTTCAATTCTTCTTTTATGGAGCCATTGTAAAATTCATATCCATATCCAAGTGAGGTGATGCTAAGGGTGTACTCAACTCAATAAGGTAACTACTAGGGTCAATAAAGCTTTTGGAATATTCTCAAGTGATTAAACAAACACAGGTTCTTTTTCCTTACGTCTTTGATGAGTTTGAACTAAAGGTAATTGTTTAATGATGACTTGAAGTCGCTTTCCTTGATCTACTTGATATCTTTTTATAACTGTTGGAAATATTCAAGACTATGCTAAGTTACTGAGAGGGGAGGGGTGAATCAGTAACTTCTAAAAATTCTACCAATTTCAATTCTTAATCAATAAATCAATTAACACTTAATTCATCACATCTGATCTAATTGCATGCATGAGAAACTCAAAACATGAAACCATCCATAACACTTGAACACAAAGATTTGGTGACCTAGAAACCTTCCAAATAGAAAGTAAAACTGGGTTGGGGATGATACCCAAAAACTTTAGTACTACAACATAAAGTTGGCTTGTTAAGGCTTACATTGATCACTTTTGATGATTTGCCTTGTTAGGAGCAAATAGGATTGCTAGGTCCACCTTGTGAGAAGATTTACAAACATACAATGAAGTATGCACTCAGTAAAGAGATTTAGAAAAGACTATTAGGTCTACCTTGTTAGAGGATTTTGACTGGTTCACCTATTAGGATGAAGCAATAGATTTCTAATTTGCAACTAAGTTTGTTGATAGAGATTCCTTAGCATACTGATCACCTTTCTATGATAGATTTTTCTTTGCTTCTCCTTGTACTATTATGGTCTTTGTAGTTCTTTATCTATTGCTATCATAACTTGAACTTTTTTGCATCCACATTACATATGCTCACACATTCACATTCTTATCCTTACTTAATCTTTCTTCTTTTTTGAAATGATAAAATACATCACACACACACACACACACACACACACACACACACACACACACACACACACACACACACACACACACACACACACACACACACACACACACACAAACACACACACACACACACACACACACACCAATCCAATTTATAAAGTTACAAAGTTGGCCCACATGAAGATACTCAAGTTCTAAAGATTGACTTGATGAGGTTTTGATACTCGACATCCACTGTCACTGCTTGGCATCATCATGCTCTTGGTAGATATAGAAGCTCGGTCCATACTGATCACTTTCAAGAAGTCTTGAACTTGGTCTACACTGGTGATTTGGTAGATATTGTGCAACTCAGTTAACACTGAATCACTTGGTTACCATGAAGTAGCTCGGTTAACACTGGCTTCACATCACATGAACTAGAAACTTGATAAATACTGCAATACTTGGTAAACATAGGCTTCACATCACATGAACTGTGAACTCAGTAGATATTGCAACGCTCGATAAACATAGGCTTTACATGACATGAACTATGAACTTGGTAACCACTGATAAACTTGGTATATACTAAAATGCTTGGTTTGAACTGTTGAACTTCACATTGACTAAATTTGCTTAGTAACCACTAGAATTAGTCCAGAAGACTTGATAGCAACTATAGAACTTGATGGCTACTAAAATACATGGAAAACACAGTAAACTATTCAATGATCTTGGTAGTTGTACAAAATCTAAATAAGTGTGTGTCACTAATAACATACTTAACTGATATGTCAACAATCTCCCCCTTTGGCATTAGTGACAAAAACACTTATTAGCCCAAAATTGAAAACCTTTTATTCATCACCATGTGATACTAGCTCGGTCTATTTTGAGATTTTTCAAAATTGATCTTTGTAAGTATATACAGAGTAGTTTTTCACCATAGCACATTTCTCCCCCCTACAATGTATTCCACTATGTACATGTAACTTTTCTCTTATATCATAACATATCTCCCCTTGTAACTTTTTTCCCGTATCTCATCTCCCCCTTTTTTTATAGTAATGCCAAAGATTTATTCTAACATATTTACATGGAGACACCAAAATAAGATAGAAATTCAGAGTGTACCTTGAGGGTAATTGGAAAGGTTTCATCCCAATTTTCTTGTTGTACTTTGCATGTATGAATGGAAATTTTCACTTTTGCTGATAGTTCAATCATGTGGTCAGCAACATATAAGTTGTTATCATGGATTAGAGTCTTTGAATATATAATTGGTTTTTGCATAGAATCCATGACTGGAAGGGTCATATTTTGCATATTAACCAATGTTGAATAGGTCCTTGCTTCTTCTCTTAACAATTCAGCTTGCAAGTTTGATAAAAATTTTATCTTCTTGAAATGTGTAGAGCTTGAACTAGGGTCAAGTTGCAACTGTTGAGCACTTTCTTTAAGATCTATATCAATTTTGGGCAATTTTTCCTTTACTTCCTTAGTATACTTAGTGACATCACATAGTTTTTCAAAAAGTGATGACACATTTGAACATGACATGTCAAGATTGACCAAAATTGTTGAAAGCTCAACTTGATGAATGACTATGTGCTGAGCAATGTGCTCCAACACTTTATTATTGAATTTCTTTTTATCCTTTTCAACCAACTTTTCTTGACCTTGAGTGTCCTCATTGAAATTTTGGACTACCTCTCCAAGTTGAAACAAAATAGGTTGAGAAGAATCAACCTCAATTCCAATAGCCTCAGTCAAGATATTCTTGGCATCATCTATAATCTTGTACTCTCTGTCTCTTTCCTCTCTTAATCTTATTTGTTTGGCCTTTTTTTGGAGGAGTTCACCAAATATGTGCATTTGGTCTACTAAAAGATTGTAGTTATCCCATTTGGGGATTTCTATTTCCTCATCCAAATCTATATCTTCTTCTATCTCCTTTCCTTTCAAAAATTTTGTGCTCAGTTGAACCTTAGGTTCAACTGTTCTTGCACTTATTTCTTTAGTGCTCAGAATGGAAACAATAGTAGACATACTCAGACTTCTAGTAAAAACTATTATATTACTGACTGATGCAATACTTATAGAGATGCTAGAAGAATCCAAAATTGATGAAGTTAAAATTGTAGAATCCAAAACTAAAGTAGACAAAACTGGAGAGCTTACCATGGATGTACTCAAAACTATAGAAGTCAAAATTGGAGGACTGAAGACTGAAGAATTTGACTTGGTAGATGAAGGAATCTACAACTTAGTTGATGAAGTGGAAGTCACTTCTATCATTGATATGTTGAGCTAAGTTGGGGCAAAGAGTGATTGGACATTTGATGTATCTATAGTAGTCACAACCAAACTTGTTGAAGCTATCTTTGTACTTGATGTAGTCAATGGTTTTCTCAGGGAGCAAGGAAGTGAGGCAATGATTGCAATAGCTATCTTGACTAGGTCAGTTTCCTCATCATCTTTCTTATCTTCCTTGGTAGCGTCTTCACCTTGATCCTCTTCATCTTCTTCATTATCAAAAAGAGTCACTTCTTCAACATTTTCCTCCTCATCTTTCTCCTTATCTTCTTCTTCATCAACATCCTTTACTTTAGTTGGAAATTCACTTGGTTTATGAAGATGATAAATTTTCTTCCAAGTGTTTGTAGCATTCTTAACAACATGCTCTATATCCTTAATCAAAACTAAACATGTAATAAAAATTAGAGTTAGTTTTTCTTCATTTTTCTTTAAAAACTCTTTCACCTCAACATCTGATATGCTCAGTAGTAATTGCCTCAGGGTTTGTGCATAAATGTCTTTGAGTGTTTGCATAGCAAAATCCTATCTTATCTTTAACTTCTCTAGAAATTCACTAGAGACTTGAGAGGTGATCTGGTCTGGTGAGTACTTCCATTTACCCATTTGCTCAGCACCAATTCTTCAATTTGTTTCTTCTCTGCCTCTTTCCTAGTCTCATATTTCAAAGATTTAAAATTTGTTATTCTAGCTCCTTCTTCCATTTGCTTCAATTTTTCTTGTAAGGTGGGTGAAGGTTTGTTGAAAAATTTGTCACTTCCTTTCTTCTTTGACCTCTTTGTGAAGACTACAGTGGATGACTTTGCAGGCTTGGTGATGATCGCCTTTCCCTTTTTCTTCAAAGGTTCTTCCTCTTTCTTAGATTCTTCTTCATCCTTTGCCTATTCCTCATCTTCACCTTTACCCTTGTTAATATGAGAGGTGCACTAGATTTCAATTTGGCTATCCTCCTCTTTCCTTTGTTAACCGTCTGTGGGAGCTTTATCTCTAGCTCTATTCTTGCCTTAGCTTCATAATAAGTATCAAAGTAAGGGGCTTTGGGATCAACAGGTTCATTTACAAGGGCTTCAATGATATCCTTGGTCTCATCAATGTTCACCTCATAACCAAGAGTCTTGACCCACACAACTCTAGGCTTAACTGCCTAGATGTATACCTTGTCACAATCCACCATGAAGCACACATCATCCTTGTAGTCCTCAACTAACTTCTTTGGAATTTTCAACCTATTGTTCATTTTATCTTTGAACACATCGAAGTAGTTGTCCATGATGTTGCTATAGTTCTCAACCATGTTTGAAATATATTCATTTATTTGGTACAGTATAGGTACATCTTTTCTCTAGACTATAGTGCCTTTGGAAGGGAAGAACTTTAGGACATAAAAGAATAAACAAGTTAATAGAGAACCAAATTCTTATGGGTTATTCTTGAAAGTTCTAATACTTTCCATATTCTTATTGTATTGTCTCAATAATAACTCTGCAAGGTCATAAGATAAGTTTTTCTTCACTACTTTATAAGCCAAATCCACCACTTCACATGATACATTATTAAGATGGCTTGAACTATATATCTTATTAGCTACAACATGAATTCCAAACTTCAACTCTACATTAGTAACACTACTTATTTTCATACCTCTGCCATCCCACTCAGCTAGGGTTTTCTTCTCCAACTCTGCTCAACCTAGGGTTTTAGTTGTTTTGGCTTTAGTGAGCATGGGAAGGCCAGTAATTCAATGAATCATTTTCTTCGTTATCAAAATTGGCTGCTCTAACCAGAGTTGTCCATTATGCACCTAGCTAAGAATATACCTAATCCTTTTTATTTGAAATTCTTGAGGCATATGGAGAATATGTGTTAACCCTTTTGCTTCCAAATGTTGATGCTCAAGTTTTAGGATTCCATCAACACATAACTAACCTAGGGCATCATCCATCTCCAGAGTACCAATTTCTTGAATAGTACATTTAAAATGAGTTAGAATGTCGTTAACAAGAAGTACCTAGGGAGGGATTTGAGATTGAGCTCTACTTGGGTCTAGGGTTTCAACAACTATGAGCATGAGCTTGAAATATGATGCTTTCCATTGAACACCTTGAACCAACATGTTAGAAACTTTCTTGACCTTGTTGTTGCTAGATGTCATTTTCACTCAGTAGCTTGAGAGAACTTCAAAAAGTTTTGTACGAAATTCACTCAAGTCGCTTGATCGCACATAAAATAGCTTACAATAGCACTCAAAAATTCATGGTGAGAAATGAATTTGATGCCATGCCTTTTGTTAAAATTTCACCATTAATGCTCAGTACAGAGGTAGATAAGTTGACATTATGCTTGACAGTCTGTCATCCACTATTCTATACTGATCACTCTGTGAAGTCTTCCCAACTCGGTAAGCATAAGTGTCTTTGTTACTCTCGACCTTGCTCAGTAGAGTCTATGACCCAACCTTACTCAGTAGAGAAGGTAACTCGATAATAATTGATATCGATCTTGCTTAGTGATCCCTTTGTATCTTACATACATATTTGGATCTTTATCACATTTCAACTGGAACTGATAGCCTAGTTCCAATTGTTCCTGGAGAACTTAATTAGGAATGGTAGAGTCAGCCAATTGTTGAGTGACTTGACCATCATTGCTTGAACTAGTATCCTCGGTAGACTTAGGAATCCATTGTTGTCTCATCTACTTTTGAATTTAATCATCCTTTACCTTCTTTTCATCTTCAATTTTACTATTATTCATACAATTCTTGGCAACATGACCAAGTTTTGTACAAATAAAACATCTTTTAGTGGTATCTCTTTTCCTCATATGATGTTTAACACAATTTATACAAATGTGTTCAAATTCTCCAAAGTAATAACATCTACACCAGGTATTATAGTCCCAACCAAATATTTCTTTCACAATTTGTTTTGCAAGATTCAATGTGTTTGTTTTGCATTCTGATGCCTTGTGTCCATGTTTCTTACATTTATGATAGTTGCCTTTAAATTTTGGTGTCTCTGTGAATTCATTAGCCCTGTGTCCATGCTGATTGCAATATTAGAATTTTCTATTGAATTTTGCTTTTCCATTATTCCAACATTTGTTTGATGTATGACCTATCTTACCACAATGATTGCAAGTAGGTCTTTGATTCTTTTGAGCACCTTATTTGGAGGATTCACCTTCTTCATTGTATCCAATTCCTACTTTTCCTTTTTGCCTATAGAGGGTTTTCTCATTCAGTTGATCCATGTCTGCTTGAGATTTCATCATTCTTTCATTGATTTGCTTCTTAGTGTTTAGGTCATTTCTCAAACTTTCATTGATTCTTTTTTTCAGATCTCAACTCATTTTTTATTCTTTCATTGATTTGTCTTTCAAAATTTAGATCATTCCTTATTCTTTCATTTTCAAGTCTTAGGTTCACGATTTCCTCATTTGCATTGGAGAGCTGATCGATAAGGTTTGCTTGCTGAAGGGATTGGTTCTAGATTTTATTGTTCCTTCCATCCATCTCTTCTTTTATCTTGTTTCTCTGTTCCAAGACTTCACATAACCTTATTGACTGAATTTCTTGTTCTCTTTTCAGCTTTCTTAGTTCTTCTAGTGGGGAACCATTCTTCTCTAGGAATTCATTGATTGCATCATTTGCTTCATCTGAACTGCTTGAAGGGTTAAATTCTTCAATTCTTTCTTCAATGTAGAGATGATCATTCATTTGATTTGCAAGTTCCTTTCTTTTTGTCAGGGATTTGGAAAGTTGCTCCTTAGCTTTGTTCAGTTGGGCAATGACCATTTTTAGATCCAAATTTTCATTGTCAATAGCTTTGTCAAGTCTAAATATCTCCATATCTTTGATCTTTGCTCAAGCTATTAAACTTTCTTCTGAGAACCACAAAGCTCTGATACCAATTGTTGGAAATAATCAAGACTATGCTAAGTTACTGAGAGGGGAGGGGTGAATTAGTAACTTCTAAAACTTTTACCAATTTCAATTCTTAATCAATAAATCAATTAACACTTAATTCATCACATCTGATCTAATTGCATGCATGAGAAACTCAAAACATGAAACCATCCATCACACTTGAACACAAAGATTTGGTGACCTGGAAACCTTCCAAATAGAAAGAAAAATTGGGGTGGGGATGATACCCAAAAACTTTAGTACTGTAGCATAAAGTTGGTCTATTAAGGCTTAAATTGTTCACTTTTGAGGATTTTTCCTATTAGGAGCAAACTGCTAGGTCCACCTTGTGAGAGGATTTACAAACATATAATGACATATGCACTTGGTAAAGAGATTTAGAAAAGACTGTTAAGTCTACCTTGTTAGAGGATTTTGATTGGTTCACCTGTTAGGATGAAGTAGTAGATCTCTAATTTGCAACTAAGTTTGCTGATAAAGATTCCTTAGCATACTGATCACCTTTCTATGATAGATTTGTCTTTGTTGCTCCTTGTACTATTATGGCCTTTATAGTTCTTTGTCTACTGCTATCATAACTTGAAATTTTTCGCATCCACATTACATATGCTTAGACATTATCATTCTTGTCCTTACTCTTGCTTTTTTTTTGGATATGATACAATACATCACATATATATACCAATCCAGTTGACAAAATTACAAAGTTGAACATGACACAAGTTAACACAAATATTACAAAGTTGGCCCACATGAAGATACTTGAGTTATGATGACTGACTCAATGAGGTTCTGATACTCAACATCCACTATCACTTCTTGGCATTGTCATGCTCTTGGTAGATGTAGAAGCTCAGTCCATACCAATCACTTTCAAGTAGTCTTGAACTCAGTCTGCACTGGTGACTCAGCACTTGGTTACCATGAAGTAGCTCGATTAACACTGGCTTCACATCACATGAACTTTGAACTTGGTAGATACTATAATGTTTAGTAAACATAGGCTTCACATCACATGAACTACAAACTTGGTAACCACTGATAAGCTTGGTATATATTGAAATGCTCAGTTTGAACTATTGAACTTCACACTGATTGAATTTGCTTAGTAACCACTAGAATTAGTCCAAAAGACTCAGTAGCAATTGTAGAACTCGGTGGCTATTGAATTACATGACAAACACTATAAACTATTCAATGATCTTAGTAGCTATACAGAATCTGAATAAGTGTGTGTCACTAATAAAAAATTTGACTAATATGTCAATAGTAACTAGCATGAAAGAAAAGGTAATAGGTGATAGGATAACCCCAAGAAATGTTGGTACCAAACTAGGATAGTAAAAGCACTCACTTGTGCAAAAGAGATGTGATAAGATAGAATTTTGCAATAGGCATAAACCAACACTACGACAAAGGTGCCCACAAATTGGGGTGAATATCTTAGCACAAATGGACTAGGAGGATGATTTACCCACATTACAAATAACTATTTTTTTTTATAATGAAAGTGGATGGACAAGAGATCATTAAACTCTCCAAGCATAATATCAAAGAATCCAAAGGTATATCTTCCTCAACAAGGACAATATCTAACTCACCAACTCCAAACAAGGTCACTTGTGAAATCAAAGATCACTAATTCAAGGGGTCAAAGCACAATAACCCAAGGTGCAAACACGCTTCTAAAAATGGGGTAAGTAGCCTAATATAAACTAGATCAACCTAGGGCAACTGGAAATAACTGGATAGCAAAGTAGTTTGATCATAAAGTCTTGACTCAGGAACTCAGATTTTATTTGTTTTAAATATCCAACTAGGTGTGATAAATTTTGAATCATGAACTAGGCACATGAACAAGAATAGTATCATAGTATAGTGTGTAGTCCCTAGAACCACCACTATGTATGTTCTGAAAATATTTTCCAATCATGCACATAGTCCTAGAAAAGAAAATTTGGCAGCACTATGGTTTTTAGTAATATTCAACTCTATAGCTTTTGCAATCTAGAGTGGGAAAAATCCAATCCTGATGCACCAGAGTTTTGACATATTCTAAGAATTTAATCAATCAGAGATAATGAGGAGATCTGACAACTCGGAAAAAGGCTACACTTGTGAGGATTTCCCCCACAAGGACATTTATATAGCTATTACTACTACCATGTCAAAAATGACTATTACTGCTTGAGTTTTCATCCACATGGTTGACCCAATAAAGGAAATATCCACTACGGTTAACCCTCTCTAATAAAGGAAGACTCACAAAGTTGTACCACATGGGGAATTGGTTTGGATTCAAGGGTTCCAAGTTTCTGATGTGCCCAAAAGGGAACAAGGCATACTCCTCTATCCTCTTCACCTTAACCAAACATAGCAAACAAGATTCTTTGACATGCTAATTCAAAATCACCTCACCAAATTTTTGAAAAATTCAACAACAAACACCCCCAATCTCAAAAGAGAAAGTACTAATGGATGTTGAGGACAAACCTAAGTAGAATAGTGAGATAATAACAAATATTCTTCCTTACCTACAAGGTGATCTATCATCGAGAAGAGCTTTGCATGTAAGGCAAGTGAATGAAGCACATTCCTTCAAAAAATCCATAAATAATGTTTATAGGGCCTAATTACTATGTGAAACACATATGTGTGAAAGTAAATCTAAATCCAATTTTATAGCACCAAATGAAGTGTGAATCTATGAAAGCATGCAAAAACACTCAAGCCAAATGGATGAGAGGGCTTATCTCATTTCTAAATCAAAATATTATAGAGATCCAATAAAATACCTATTAATCCTTGCAATGTGTCTTTTCTCTATTGTACCTTTCATTTATGCTTGAACACTCACTCGCAACGAACACAGCAACAAGTAAAACAAGCAAACACAAGATATACAATATATATCTAACTTATGCAAAACTAGGGTTAGATTTAAAAATTTGATTTTTAAGAGTGATAATAACCAGAAAATAACCAAATGAAAGCTCACATCATGCATTGATCCATGTAAAAATTAAATGCAAGCTATTCATTAAATGCCCTTTTTTTAATATTGATTTTTGACCTAGTCGATAAGATTGGACCTATATGATATGATTTTGGATCCAAAAACCTAAATAAAGATAAGAGACTCCTATAAAAAAGCAAGAGAGCTTTCCAAAAATGTCATAATTTTGAAAAGATCTTTTCATTTGTGCCCTAAGGAACCATTTTGTCAAAATAGACTAGGTTTTGCAAATCAAATTATTGAGCCTTAATACAATCTCTAAAATCAAAACACAAAGAAGCAACATTGTCCATAATTGAGAGACCTTTCCAAAAATGTAGAATTTTGCAAAAAATTTGCTAATCTGTGCCCTAAAATAAATTTTAATGAAAAATCAAGAAAAAATCATAAAAGAATAGAAATTACCTCAAAAAAATTTGAAAATTTCACTGAAGGTTCTCTTATATATTCCCAACTTACAAAAAACAATTTAGACCAAAACACCAAGCTGTTTGGGAGATATGATCAAATCTTTAAGATCTAGAGTGTTTTGTCTCCAAACAAATCTGCATAAGGGGGTTAGTTCGAAAAATATCTAAAACCAACAAGTAAAGGTGGGTTTTTCCATGGTGGCTGACAAAGATGTATTTCTAAAATGTGAGCACATTTCCAAAAATATCTAAAACCAACAAATAAAGGTGGGTTGCTCCATGGTGGCTGACAAAGATGTATGTCTAAAATGTGAGCACACTTCTATGAGTCATTATATCGAAGACTGCTCAAGAATGAGGTCTCAAATGGTGGCTCATAGCTTTCTATTCATGGAGTGCAAGGGTTTGTAATGGAGGCCCTCAATTTGACCTAGTTTGTGACTATGCAAGTACAACATAAAATGAGAGATTCAAAGATCAAAATATGAATGCAAATGAAGATGCAAGCTAATCTAAATGATAACAATGCAATGCAATGCAAGAAAGCAAACCTAATCTACAAAAGAAAACATGGATCTAAGCTAATATGAAAATACAAGGATGGAGCATGATGACATAAGCCATGGATGGATGAGAGAAGAAGACAAGAAGATAGAAGTTCTCCACAAAAATCTTTAATGCTCAAACTCCTTCTCCAAAAATCACTCTGCAAAGCTCGAACATAACAATAACATAATTATGGATGTCAAAAATGAGGAGAGGGTTCTCCCTTATAAAGAAGAATGGATGATTAAGATTAAGAGGCAATAAGATTTAATCAAGGGTGGAGAAAGAATGATCAGTGTGAGACAAAATTCCACAAATGAGAAAAGATGAGGAGAATTAAATGGAATCCCACTTAGAAATATATGCATTTAAGTGTAGACGAAAAAAAGAATTTATTTAATTTTTATTTATTTTATTTCCTTTTTCAAGTGGGATTTTATTTAATTAAAAGGGAGAAAGTTCTTTTAATTAAATAGGAAATATTTAAGTAAATTAAAAGAGGGATTTTTCTCTTAATTAATTAAATGTGGATTAATTATTTAATTTAAAGAGAGGTTTTATTTTAATTAAATAAGACTTATGATAAAATGATCAAACCTTAAGAAATGGTGAAATAATTGAATTAATTACAATTTGATAAAAGAAATTGATTTGAATTGATTTAATAAAATATTGCAAACCATTGATTCAAGAAATTTGATAAATTGAATAATGGGGGTCCATAGCCTAGGCGGCCATTTTAGGGTGCATACACTACTCTGTTAAGAGATTTAATTGATTCACCTATTAGAATGTCTCAACAATGATCATGTGGTCAGCACTCTATTGCTAGATAATATATCACCTCTTTCTTGATGTGTACGTGATCCTTATTGACAAGATGTATCTCTTTTGTCCCCTAACCTCCTTTTTGTTCTCTTCTAACTGATTCTATAATGTATCTCAATTCACAATAGCTTAGTTACCATGAATACTCTATTTGTGCATGAAAACTTCCGTCTTTTCTCCTTCTACATACATAAAAAATTTAGGGTTTGTCCTCCTTAAGAAGACCTAGGTGACTTAGGGTTAGGCATGAATCAATAATTTTGATTCACCCATATTTCTACTTAATCATTTCCTTTTTCTAATTGGTTGCATGTTCTGCATAGGAATTCTTAATTAAGATTCATTCTTATCATCTAGGATTGCAAAACAATCCTCAAGTTGGCTCCAAAATGGTTTACATAGTAGTTTGTGCCATTACAAACAACTATGTCAAAAATGTATTACTCGACACTTGAAGTCCCTAATTCTCGACATCAACTACAACTTCAATGTTGTAACTTGGCATCTAAATGGCTCAACATCCATTGGTTACTTGACATCTAAATCACTTGGCATCATTTGTATGCTCAACACTTGAGTAACTCAACACTAACTATTTACTTAGCACATACTAAGTATCTCACTCGACATGCATTATTTAACATGTTTTGCTCAACATGCATTACTTGTTCGGCATGAACCAAGTTTTGATTTGTAAATGACTTGTGTGTATAGACACTCATATGTCAAAAAAATCTGAGATTAACAATCTATCCCCTTGACATGAGTGGAAAAAACACTTGGTCATGCATGAATGATCTTAACTTATGAACATAACTTAGATACTTACTATCTTTGTTCTGTATATGTATAGAATTTCAAAATTTTGCAAAACTTGACATAATAGTCATACCTCAAAATCTTATAACTCCCCCTAATTTGATTGTGCTATTTTGAATCTGAACCAATACTCCTATTGAGTAAATATGCATATTCTAAATTGTGCTATACACTATTTCTATCTTTGACTCCCCCTTTGGTTGGTGTCCCCCAAAGCTGCATTCATTCTTTCCTTGGAGTCATTATCTCTCTCAAAAACTTATTACTCCCCATTTTTGACACTAATGTCAAAGGGTTATACACGTATAGTGTGTTTGTCCAAGAAATGTTTATGGACCTCAAGTATGATCTTCAAAGCTACATCCTAGTTATGACAAGCTACTTCCAATGATTTGATTTGGATGGCTAACCCAACAAAAAAGTGAACTAAGCCTTCATGGGTAGAAAGATGAGGATCTTTCTTCATTAATGTTTCTAAAAAGCCTAGTTCTTTATGTAATATGTCCATGTGTGGGGTCAACATGGATTGGATGCTTACTAGTGTGGCCTTCGATGTTCTAGGACTAGGCCTTGATGACTACAGTGGTGTAGCTTCTATACTCATCCTATGAAGAGATTGACTTGGAGGAGTAGCAATTTCTAGTAAAGTAACTAGTGTTTGTATTGCTAATTGCTCCTTAGGATTGGTAGTCATAGTCAAGACTAACTCTTTAGTCCTATTTGTCTCACTTTTTAATCTCAATTGAACCTTGAGTTTGTGTTGTAGGTATATGAGTATCTTCTTGACTTGTTTGAGCTTGTGTCGCTTCTTGTGCTTCTGTGGAAACTTCTTGTACTAATATATTTTGCACCATTGTGCTGAAATTTTCTATTGTTGTTTCTTTCCTTTGGTACACTACAATGAGCATTGTAGGTTGTACCAAAGTATATTGACAAGTTTGAGTTATGTCCTATTTTTCTTCCTTTGCAGATGTCTTTTCTACCTTCTCAAGCTCATCTATACTCACCAATATAGGATGATTGTATAGTTGTGACTTGGTGGTTATGTCTAACAATATCTTCTTCAAGTCCTCCTTTGTTAGGTGATTGATGTTTTGAGCAATAGTATCATAAACATCCTTGATCTTTATTGTATCTGTCACATGTTGTGGATTGACACTCAATTTTTTTATTTCTACTATACTCTATCCTATTTGTTGTACATCTTTAGTTGTTGCCTGTGTATATGCATTTATCTCAGTGCCTTCCATATGTGCATCTTTCTTAGTTTTATCTTTAGTAACCTTAGTTACTTCTTGTTCACCTTTATCTTCACCTATCTCAATATGTGTTTACTCAATTTCCTTAGGTGTTGTTAGTCCATATATTGACTTCCATGTTTGAGTGGACTTATGAACAATGCCCTCAATGTCCTTTCACAAAATACTAAATGCTCTATATTTAGGATCAAATATCCCTTTATGTTTGTTAATGGCCTTTGACATTGTGGCATTATCCAATTTTGGCATCACTTGAGCACATGTAGTTTCAATGATTTTCCTTTTGGTAGTGAGACTATATTGCCATTTTTGCTCAACTCTTGCATATAAACTTTTACGTATAGAGTTGACAAGTTCAATTGGAGTCTTCTTGAATGTTGCCATCATGACATATATTGACTCTTCCACTTGGTTCATCTCAATCTTTCCAAGATTTTCAAACTCAACAAGTGTGAATCTAGATAACTCAACATTATTTTTTATATTTTCACACAAGTTGTCCAAATAAGAAGAAGGACAGTGACTCACCACTTAAATTGGCTATTGTCATCAGGTTTTGTCCTGTCATCATCTGAATCAACTAGAGAAATGTACTTTCTCCTTTTTCTCTTTTCAGACTCATCTTCATATATAGCTATCCTGGTTCTCTTCCTTTTTAACTTTTTCACTTCATGAACCTTCTTAGTAGTAGCCCTTGTGCTGGCACCGGTGGGAGGAATTGCAGGCTTAGGTTGTGTAGGTTTTACAACATTCTTTGGTTTGCTAACTACATGAGCTTTATCTTTTCTTTTCTTCTTTTCTTTGGCTACAAGTGCTTCATTGGCTTCTTCTCCCTCAACATCTTCATCAAGCTCAAATTCCTCTTCACTTTGGTCTTCTCCTTGACCTTGAGTAATGGCCAATAGTCCTTGGGTAGGTGCATCTTCACCTTCATCATCATCATCATCATTTGATTTTTCTTCTTCTGTCCCTTCACCAAATTTTTATTTTTTTGAGCTTCTTAACAATTTTGTTATTTTTCTTTATTATAGAGGTTGTCTTCAAATCCATGGTTATATTTGACTTGGCTACATCATAATTATCAAAATCTATGGCTTCCTTATCTAATTCTTCATTTAGCAAAGCTATAATTATTGTAGATGCCTCATCCACATTTATCTCATAACCTAGAGGCATTAACCATCTCACCCTTCGAACTGCAACCTATACATATGTGAAATTAGTATCAACTAGAAAGTGAACATCATTGAAGTACTTCTCAATTAGTGTCACTAGAATCCTATGTCTTTGTTTCATTGACTTCTTAAAGTCTTCAAAGTAGATAGTCATAATAGACTCAAAGTTTTCTCCAAGTTGCTCAATGTATTCTCCTATCTTTATTGCAATAGATCTATTTGTCTTCTATGCAACTTTACCAAAATAAGGGAATGTGATCTGCACATAGAAAAATATACATACAAGTATTAAACCAAACTTGAACTGTGCACTCTTGGATTTCCTTATGGCTCCCAAGTTTTCTGATAACTATTGGAACTACAACACAACAAGGTCATAAGAATGATCCTTCTTGACTATCTTGTAGCCTACGTCAATAACAATGCAAGGTACACTGTTCAATCTACTAGACTGAAAGAATTTATGTATAATTATCCTTACTGCAAAAGCAATTAGGGGATCTATGATGGTGTCAATTTTCATTCCTCTCTTATTCCATAATGCTGCTATGTTTTTCTTAATAACCTCTTTTTACATGACTTCTCATGGTCTTAGGTCTATCTAGGGTCAGATACCCTATTACCTATACAATTCTCTTGGTGATTTTTATAGCATCATCCTCCAACCATATAGAATTGTCATCAATTCTAATAAGAACCATCTTAATCCATTATGTTTTGAATACATTTCAAAAATCTAGGGCACAAGTTAACCCTTTTCTCTCTACAACCTTGAATTCTTCTTTCAATACACCATTCTCACATAAATTTCCACAAGCATCTCTTATCTCTATGTCACCTATGCTACCCACCTTACATGTGTAACAACACCTTACATCTTGAATCATTAAAACTTGTGGTGGTATCATGGATAATGTACCATATGGGTCTTGTTTGTATGCAATGTCGGGAATTGTTTTGAAGTTCAGTTATTTCATCTCATTGGTAATTAATTGAAAATTCAAAACTTCCTTTCCCTCTTTAACCTTATAAGCATAAGAACTAGATGCCATATTTGATGCCTAGGGTTTTCAAAACTTCAAACATCATAGATCTGCACATGATAAATACGTTCTGAAATCTAATGAATGGTGTCGAATAGTGGTTGAATTCAGTCTGTAAATGCTTGGAATAATATCTTCAATTCACCTTAAGCTCTTCATGCTCTTGTCAATCTTGAATAATTGAAAATGAATAAAAAATTCAACTATATAGCCCTTCAAACTTTGTAATTAATGCTTAGTGTTTACACAAATGTAAGATTGACTATAATAGAAATTTTGACTGACTCAACTTTCATGTAGTTTTCTTCATGCTTGGCATCCAATATAATTTTGGCGAACACTATCACTTATGATAGCTCAACATTAACTAGATTTCACTCGAAAACTTAAGTGAAACTTTTCATGCTCGACAGAAATATGAAAACTGACAAAGCTTAAAGATTTCTACTAGGTTCTAAACATTACTTTGCATCATTCTTCATGCATATATAACATTTTTCAGAACTAAATACTTGGAACTGATGCATGATAGATCATTTAAATATCAGTCCCACACATACCTCTTGATTGCCTAGTTGGAGATGGTGTGATTGCCTGATCCATTAGATGAAGTGATCTCATCTGAACTTGATATACTGCAATCTTTCTTTTTCTTCCATTTTTTGTTCATCTATATTTTGACTTCTTTAACATCTACCTTTCCTTTCCCTTTGTTGAAATCATTACTTGGTGCCTTTTACTTTGTTGGATAGTGTCTACTTATGTGACTAGTCTTTAAGCAACTAAAACATGTAGTCTAACTTAACCATCTACTGTAATCACTTCTAAAATGTGTTGTTATGCAGTTCTCAGGAACATGTCCATATTCTTGACAATAATGACAACTATATGTTATATTTTAATCCCAATTATAGGAGTTACCATTTTTCTTTACCTTTGTCTTCTTGTTTGATGACCACTTGGGTTTGGATATGCACTCATATGCTCTATGTCCATATTTATGATAGTTATAGTAGTATCCTTCAAATCTTTATGTGCTTATGGTATTGGCTCTACATTCATGTGCTTGATGTCCTTGTTTGTTTCACTTGTGGTAGTAACCCATAAACTTCTTCTTGGGATTTTGATTTGCAATCCTGCTCTTGTAAACATTAGCTCTATGACCTATCTTACCACAATTATGACAAGTAGCTTTGGAGTTTTTACCATTGATATTCCTTTGTTCACCACTTTTAGATGATTCTCCTTCTTTTGTACTAGTGTAACCCAATCTAGTAGTATCATTGTTGGATCTAGGAGATCTCATCAGTTGCTCAAAATAATTGATGGCTTCACTAGATCATTTGAAACTTTCAAAAAATTATTTTTCTCTTTTTTAGATTATTTCTCAATTGTTCATTCTACAACTTTAGTGTTGTGATTTCAATGTCTTTTCCATTCAATTCATGATTTGCAATCATCATTTAATTCAATTTTTCCAATTGCATGTGAACAATCGTATTCACCTCCGATGTCTTTTCTTCTAATTTGTTGGTTAGTATCCTTTTTCATCTTCAATCATGACTTTTTCTTCTTCAACTTTCTTTTTCTAGTCGGTCACCTCACATAGCAATATTGATTGGACTTCTTTTTCTACCTTGGGATTTCTAACCTCTTCAATTAGTGCTCGATTCTTTTCCATCAGATCTGCAACAACTGCACCAAATTCACTTGTGTTTCCAACTAAAAATAATCTAGTAGTGTCAATCTCTTGGTAATGTGTGTCATTATCTTCCATAGATATCTCTTTCCTTTTCTTCAAAGATCACTTCAACTCATCTCTCGCTTCATTAAGCTAAAGTGGGGCAAGCTAGATTTCAATGTTTTGGTTCTCAATAGTCTTTCCCAACTAATAGACTTCCATCTCCAAGATCTTTCATCAAAGTTTCAAAGCTTTCCTTTCCAAAGAACTATGCTTTGATACCAATTGTTGGAAATATAATAGGGAAAGTAAAATTTGAGTTGGGGAGGGGGGGAGGGGGGGGGGGTGTGTGGGGGCGAATCAGTCCTTCAAAACTTTAATCATAAATTCATTTACCACACATCCATCTCATAGTTTGCATGTAAACTTAAATAGGTATCTAAACATATTAATCCATGGTATGAAAGTAAATAACATTTGGTTACCGAGAAACCCTCCAATGAGAAGGTAAAACTGGGGTGGGGATGACACCCACAAACCTCTACTACTGTAGTAATAAAGTGTATCTAATGAAAGTTACATTATTTGATCATGAAACATGATCTAACCTATGAAAGGTCTACCCTGTTAAATTCTTACAAGATTGTCAGATCTTACCTTGTTAAAGGATTTCAACTATTAGCATGAATGCTAATACTATGAGAAAACATCACAGAATAGTGTTATGACTTTGTTTGTCATTGATGACAACATAGTAAGACTGACAAAGAAGTAGACTAAAATTTATGTATTGAGGAAATCACATTGCATATCTACCCATGTGTAGTTAACAACATATACTACAACATGTATTTGACATGTGGTCAAGTGTGTAGAACCTAAATTGACATTTTATGAAAGATATTAATGATTAATAGAGAACCACAAAGAGATAGAGCATTGGGAAAATATTCTTTGTTGTATGATAAATATAACACATTATGTTTGGCATGAAGGGTTGCGCAAGTAACTGGAGGAAGTACACTAACAACTGATGACATTAGCAAGTGCATAGGTATAGAAGTTGCATAAGTGGAAGTTTGGGAACAATTGTGAGCCAACAAAATTAATTAAATGTGTATTTCATTTAATTAAATATGGAGCCGACTTAAATGAATGTTAACTGTATGGAGCCAACTCAAAATATTAATAATTGAGTATGGTTTAAAGGAAAGATGTTTTTCGAGTTCTAGAGATCATCATTATGATCAAGAAGTAGAGAAGACTTGCGAATTATGAAGTAGAAGAGTAGAGCAATCTGCTAATGCATGTAAGTGACCTTAAGAGTTACCGATGAGTTCTAGATCTGTTTGCATGATCTGAAGGTGAAGAAGTCTGACATAGTGGATAGAGGAAGAGAAAATAAATTGTTTCACATCTATTATTTTGAAAGGAATAGTACCGAGATTGATTGGATAGTGGGTTTGTTGATCTCATCCTAAAGTTGTTTAGAATGTGGGTTCAACTACCTTCTAGAACTCCTAATAGGGTTTGAATCTCCTAATAGGGCCTCTTTGTACTAAGTATTATAATAGACTTCTAATAGGGTCTATCCTCTAACAAGGAACATTCAAATTATTACATTATTCTATTGGCATCATTCCCACTAGGGTTTTCCCTCTGATCAAGGGTTTCCCTATTCAACATATCTGGTGTATGTGTGTGCACGCATTTCTTTATGATTGCTATTTACTTTGGTTAATAAAGTAATAATTTTTTAAAATTGACACATAACTGATTCACCCCCCCTCTCAGTTATATTGGTGAACTACTACTTCTAACAATTGGTATCAAAGCATTAGTTCCTTGAAAGAAAGTTTAACAACTTTGGGAGATCCATGGTGAATATGTTCAGAAAGGAAGGTCCTAGATTTGATGGCACAAACCATGATAGCTGAAAGGATAAAATGAAGACTCATCTCTTGTGCATGGGTCTAGGATATTGGCTCATGACCAAGACATCCAAAAACATTGCAAAAGAAGACAATCTTGAAACCTATACTGAAGAACAAAGAGAAGTATTTATGTGCAACATAAGGGAAAGCAAACCAATACTATCAACATTACCTAAAAGTGAGTATAGTCAGGTAAAACTAATTAAAATATCTAATGAAATTTGGAAAACTTTATAAGCTAATTATGAAGGTGATATACATGCAAAAAGAGTTAGATTGCAAAATTTGTATTGCACATTTCAAGATGCTAAAATGATGGAAGATGAATCTATGATAAGCTTTGTTGGGAGAATATAAGAGATTGTTGTAGGAATCACATCTCTTGATGGAAAGAAATCTAATGATGAAGTAATATGGAAGATCTTGAAAATTATGACACCACCTTTCAAGTCAGTAGCACAAATGATTCAACTGATGATACCTTTCACTACTAATTTAACCAAAGAGACATTTCTTGGTAGATTGGAAGGTGCAAAATTTGATTTGAAATCGTCTAGAGAATTGGAAAAAGTTGAGATAGCATTCAGTGCATTAAACATCAAACCTAGTTTAGCAAGGAGCACAAAAACATAGGAATACATTGCTAGTAGCAACAAATCCATTGAAGAAAAGATCCAAAAAGGAGTGGCTCTTCTTGTGGAAAGAGAAAAAGATGGTAAGAATATCTTTAAATGTTGGACTTGTATTGAATATGGTCATTATGCATCTAAGTATCCTAAAAGAGAAAGGAAGTTTAAGGGTAGATTCAAATCTAGAAGACCTAGAAATTGTTTACATGCTAATGAAGAAGAAGATGAAGAAAAATCTAATCAAAGAAAAAGTGAAGTTGAATTAGGATTTGTAGCTATAAAAGAGGATGATCTTGATAGAGAAATTAGAGAAGAAATTGTACTAATTTCACAAGTTGAAAAGAAATATTGGATCATTGATAGTGGTTGTTCACATCACATGACTGGTGATATGAGAAAGTTTGTCAAATTTAGAAGCCATGATGGAGGAATTGTGAGAGTAGGGAATAATGTAGCCTATCATATTACAGGAATTGGATCTATAACACTTGAAGGTAAAACATATACTGATGATGTTTATTTTGTTGACTGACTTAAGCATAACTTGTTGAGTGTTGGACAACTTATGGACAAAGGCTATCAGCTACAATTTGGTAATGATACATGCATTATCAAGAACAAGGAAGGGAAACTACTTAGTATTGGCACAAAAACTAGAGGTAATGTATTTCAGTTAAATTCCACTGAAATAACATGTTTAGTAGCAAAGATTGACAATAGTTGGTTATGCTACAGAAGATTTTGTTACATTAACTTTGATAACATTATGAAGGCCAATAATACACTTGCTGTGAGAGATTCATCCAAAATCTCTAAGTCCACTAACACTATTTGTAAGGCATGCATTTTGGCTAAGTAGAAAAGAGTCTCATTTACTAGCAAGTAGTTTTGTACTACACAAAAGCTAGAACTAGTATATACAAATCTTAGTGGTCCTGTAAGAACAAGAGGATTCTATGGAGAAAGGTACTTTATTATTTTTATTGATGATTTTACTAGAATGAAGTGGGTAGCTTTTCATAAAGAAAAATAAAAAGCATTTGAGAAATTCAAGATATTTAAGAACAAGGTTGAGAATGAATCTAGAGTTAAGATCATACAGAGGAGGAGAATTCACCTCTAGAGAATTCAATATCTATTGTGAAGAACATGGCATTAGGAGATAACTACCCTCACCCCATACACCTGACTAGAATGGGATTGATAAAAGAAGAAACAAATCAATTGCTAAAGTAGCAAGAGCTATGTTATTTGAGAATGATGTACCAAAGACCTTTTGGAGAGAAGCAACCAATATAGTAGTATACACACTGAACAGAGTGTAGATTCAAAAAGGTATGGACAAAACACCCTATGAATTATGGTTTGGTCACTCACCATCAGTCAAGTACTTTAGGATATTTGGAAGCAAATGTTACATCAAAATATATGATGATATTGGTAAATTTGATCCAAGGAGCAATGAAGGTATGTTTATTGGTTATTCATTGAAAAGTAAAGCTTGTAGATGTGTCAACTATAGAACAAAAACTATATTAGAGTGCACAAATGTTAAAATTGATGAAAAGTTTGGTACTAAGGAAAAGATAATGGACTATAACTATGATGGAGATGATTACTCTGGAATGGCTAACAGAAGTAATGAGTTATTTTTCAAGACTAACAATGACTTGTTGAATAATGTGGAAATTGAAGATGTGAGAGAAGAACAGAGCGTAGTACCTAAGATAAGGGTTGAAGAACCAACTCCTACTCTAAATAGAAACATGATAAGAAATCATCCTACTGATCAGATAATAGGAAGTAAAGAAAAAGGGGCAATGACGAGGAGCAGAATTAATGAAGAACTATGTCTAATATCTCAAGTAGAACCAAGAAGCGCAGATGAAGCAATCAAAGATAATTATTGGAAAGAAGCAATGTAGGAAGAACACCAATAGATAATTAAAAATAACACATGGGAAAATTAGTTCCTAGACCCAAGGACAAAATGTGATTGGCACTAAATGGGTATTCAGAAATAAAATGAATGAATAGGGAGAAGTAATAAGAAACAAGGCAAGATTTGTATGCAAAGGTTACTCTCAGCAAGAAGGAATTGATTATGAAGAGACATATGCACCTATAGAAAGAATGGAAGTAGTCATAATGTTCCTAACATATGTAACAAACAAGAATTTTAATGTATATTAGATTGATGTTAAGTCAGCATTCTTAAATGGAGAACTTGAAGAAGAAGTTTACATTGAGAAACCAGAGGGTTTTCCTTTAATAGAAGAAAAGGATATGGTTTGCAGACTGAAGAAAGAATTGTATGGATTAAAACAAGCACCAAGAACCTAATATGCAAGGTTGGATAAATACTTAGCAAAGCTTAGATTTACTAAAGGAACAACATGTGGTAACTTGTACTTGAAGAATATAGAAGATGGTTTGCTAGTAATCATTGTATTTGTTAATGACATCAATTTTGGTGGAAATGATGATGCCATTAACAAATTCTCAGAAGACATGAAGAATGAGTCTGAAATTAACATGATAGGTGAAATGTAATTTTTCTTGGGATTGCAGATTGTTCAGAACAAAGAAGGTATCTTTATTTCTCAAACCAAGTATTAAAAAGATTTACTAAAAAGATTTGGTTTAGAAAGTTGTAAACCTATTGGAACTCCTATGGTAATTGGTCATAAATTATCTAGGAAAGATGAGACACCTACTATTGAATAGAAGAAGTATAGATCTATGATTGGAGGATTGTAGTATCTAACTCATAGCAGACCAGATATAGCCAATGTAGTTGGAATTGTGGCAAGATTCCAAGCTAATCTTAAGGAATATCACTATGCAACAATGAAAAGAATATTTAGATATATGAAAGGAACATTAGATTATGGTATTTGATATGATAGAAATAGTTACTTTACTCTTTGCACTTATACAAATGTTGATTGGGTAGGAGATAGGGATGATAGTAAAAGCACTAGCAGAGGAGCATTTTTCCTTGGAGGAAGAATAGTTTCTTGTCTCAGCAAGAAGCAATATTGTACCTCACAAAGTACTACAGACGTAGAGTATTTTGTAGCAACAAATAACTGTAATCAAGTCATATGGATGAAGCAGATGATGAAGGATATTGAAATCAGATTCAGAGAACCTATCATCATTTACTGTGATAACACAAGTACAATTAACATGTCTAAGAATCTTGTTTTGCATTCTAAGATTAAACACATTGCTATAAAATATCATGTGCTGAAAGAAAAATTTGCAAAGAAAGAAATCAGATTGGAATACATCACCACTAAGGAATAGATTGCAGACATTTTCAAAAAGGCCTTGCATATGCCCCTACCTAGTTTAGAATAGAAGATGCAGAAGTGCATTAGTCTAGGGTACACAATACCATTTTTAGACTGGACTGAATGCTAATGCTTCATCAATGGGGGAGTATCTATGATGAAAAAAGTCAATTAATGACTCTTGGTAATAGGTAATTAGTATACAATAATATCTTTAGATACTTGTGTTGTTTATAAAATTATATGCAAACACTGTAAAGCAATAAACCAACTTGTGGTCGTGCTAATAGGTTGTTATATGTTCAATTTTTGTACTACCTTTGACATTGATGTCAATGTGGGAGAGAGAGTGATATGAAGAAAATTAGAATGGGAGAGAGTGATATGAGAAAACATTACATTAGAAAAGGATAGAAAGTAATATGAAAAAAGACAACTTGCACTATGGGGGAGTAGTGTTGAAGGACTTACATGAAGAAAGATTTGATTGATGAAGAAAAATCATTGGTATTCTTAAAAGTAGATCATTTTCATCTATGTTTCCATCAATGCCAAAGTGGGAGATTGTTAGCATGAATGCTGATGCTATGAGAAAACATCGCAGAATAGTGTTATGAGTTTGTTTGTCATTGATGAAAACATAGTAAGATTGATAGAGAAGCAAACTAAGATTTATGTATTGAGGACATCACATTTCATATCTTTCCATCTGTAGTTAACAACATATACTACAACATGTATTTGACATGTGGTCAAGTGTGCAAAACTTGAATCAACAACATACAAAATATATTAATGATTTACAAAGAATTGCAGGGAAATAGAGCATCGGGAAAATAATCTCTGTTGTATGATTAACATAATAAATTGTGTTTGGAATAAAGAGTTGCATAGTGAACTGGAGGAAGTACACTAACAACTAATGATGTGAGAAAGTGTGCAAGTATGGAAGTCACACGAGTGGAAGTTTGGGAACAACTATGAGCCGACAACATTAATTAATTGTGTATTTCATTTAATTAAATATGGAGCTAACTCAAATGAATGTTAAGTGTATGGAGCCAACTCAACAGATTAATAATTGAGTATGGTATAAAGGAAAGATGTTTTTTGAGTTCTAGAGATCATCATTGTCATAAAGAAGCAAAGAAGACTTACGAATTGTGAAGTAGAAGAGCAGAGTAATCTGCTAATGCATGTAAGTGACGTTAAGGGTTACTAATGAGTTCTAGATCTATTTGAATAATCTAAAGGTGAGGAAGTCCAATGTACTGGATAGAGGAAGATTTTTTTTGTTTTGTTTCACATCTATTATTTTGATAGGAATAGTACCGAGATCAATTAGACAGTGGGTTCATTGATTTGATCCTGAAGTTGTTTAGATAGTGGGTTCAACTACCTTCTACAACTCCTAACAGGAATTTAAAGTCTCCTAATAGGGACTCTTTGTACTAAATATTGTTGTTAGTTTTAGAATGTTTTTGACATTTGAGTGCCAATACACTTAACCATTTTCTACATTAGAGCGGAGCACACTACGTATGCCAAGCCACACCATGAGCCAAGTCAGGAAAGCCTTTAGGTGTCGAGTGATCTTCAGGTGTTGAGAAGCCTTCAACTGCTAAGTGAAGATCAGGTGCCAAGTGAAGATCAAGTGCTAAGTGAAGATCAAGTGTCGAGTGACTTCAAGTACCAAGCATTATACAAGTGCCAAGTGATATTTAAGTGCCGAGTCACAGACGATTCGAGAAAAACAAAAATGCAATAGGAGCCGAGTAAGCCAATTTCTTATAAGTGCCGAGCATCAAGAATCAGTAAGTGCTGAGTAACATAGAATGTACATATGAGTTTGTAACTTTACTAATTTAGATGTAAACCATTTTCATGGCCGACATATGACGAATCTCGAAGGATTAAAATGATAAGATCGAATCTTTTGTATTTCCTATGCAATCTACATGCAGCCAATAAGAAAAATGGAGAAGGCATGTAACCAATAAGAAAAGTGCAAGGAATGTGTGGGAAACAGAGATTTAATATGGATCGTAGATCCATATCCAACCGTAAGTCTTCATATGTCATTATAAGGAAGAAAAAATTTCATTGTAAAAGAGAGGATGAAGAAGTGTATGAAAATGCTATAGTGGAGTTCAGAGTAAAAAGACTTGGAGGAAGAGAGCAGCAATGAAATATTTAGTTGATCAGAAAAAAGCAAGGGATAAAAAAAAGTATCAAATCTCAGAGGATCAAAGATTAGAGTAAGCAGATCAAGTGCCTGTATTCAACAATCAAAGGATTATAAGCTATCAGGTTTATTATACCTAATACTCTCTAGCAATTGTATTAGAAAGGAAACCCTATGGTGATAAGTTAGCTTAACAGCTATTTTGTAGATCCTTTAAATAGGTGATTAAATCCTTTAACAGGGTAACACTTCATGTAAAGTGTTTGTAAATCCTTTAACTGGGTCACTATTGACACAGTGTAAAGCCTTTAACAGGGCAGACTATCAGAAGTGGTCAAACATTATTACTGCAGTGATTTTGTGGGTATCATCCCCACCCTAGTTTTACCTTCTTATTCCTAGAGGGTTTCTGGGTTACCAAAATCTTAAGAGTTATGTGGTGGTATATATTTGGTTTTCCATGGTTCTTTGATATGTTTATATGCATGCAATCTATTTTTAGTTAAAATGTTTTAAAGGTCAAAATACAATACTTCTTATTCACCCCCCCCCCCCCCCCCCCCCCCCCTCTTAGAAGCATTATTCCTATTTGAATATTCCAAAAATTGGTATTAGAGCATCAAGGTTCTCACAAGGAGAAGTCTAATAGCTTGGAGAAAAAGGTCTAAATATGGAAATCTTTAAACTTGGAAAAATTATTCATGACAATCAAGTGATTGATGTGCAACTGGCTCTACACAAAGTAGAGGAAGCAAGGGAGGAAATGAGAAAATCCTTGAAAAGAAGGAAGGATATAGCCATAGCTAAAAATGATATAAACTACAAGGAGATTGATACCACAAAACTATTTGCCAATGGAGACACTAAAGAGTTTGATGCAACAATAGCAGAGCTGATGGAGAAAAACAAAGTTCAAGTAGATGAGATAAGATCTCTCAAGATGGAATATGAATCACAAGCCATAATGTTGTGTGAAATCACTAAACAAAAGAAAAGAGCAGTTGAGGATAGATTCATGATGGAAGATGACAAAAGAAATCTTGCAAATAGACTTGAAGAAAAATGTACTAAATTAACAAGGATCTCAAACATGCAGATGGATACACTTGCTCAAATGATGAACCTTCATCATGAACTCAATATGAAAGATATTGAAATCTCTACTTTGAAGATGCAGAATGAATAACTATAGAATGAATTGAATAGAGAAAAAGAGGTAGCAGAGAATGTCAACAAGTCAAGTGAAGCCATCAAATACTTTGAACAATTGATGAAATTCCCAAGACCTAGCCATGATACATCAAGACTTGGATACAACAACACTAAAGTTGGAGAATCATCAAAGAATGGCGAGCAAAGAAGTGACAAAGGTAAGGATTCTAAAACCACTTGTCATTACTATAATAAAAAGGGGCATACTACTAATGTTTGTAGGAGTAGAAGAATCAATCAACCAAACACACCCAAAAGCAAGGGTTACTGTCACAAGTGCAACATACAAGGACATATAACACAAGATTGTAGATCCAAAGTCACAAGGACACAAAGATTTGATGGAAATTGTCATAATTGTAAGAAGTATGGACATAGAGCATTTGAATGCAGATCAAAGCCTATGTGGACATTTAATCAACCAGAAAAAACAAAAGGGAATGAAAGTCACAACCATCGGGATTACAACACTAGGTATAGCTATCATTATTGTTAGGAATATGGACATATACCATAGAATTGCATAAGAACACATTTCAAGGGGAACTATAAAAGATGGTTGAACTAAACCACATGTTTTAGTTGCTTGAAAATTGGCCATATCAGCAGAAACTATCCTACAAGGTCAAAGGCACCCAAGATTGAAGTAAACAAGGGCAAAGAAAAGATTGATGTGGAAAAAATTAGAATAGACATGAAGAAAACATGGTAGAAAAAGAATGAATCAAGTACATCCAATGAAAGGGTCACTTCACCCACAAGGTTAGTTGATCATTTCTCATTCAATTAATCACAAAATGAGCCTATAAGGCTGATACTTATAAGGAATTATCATACATCAGCCCTAAGCCATGAAGAAGAAATGCAAAGTATAAATCTGCATGAGAAGGGATGCCAAGACAAAATTTTAAATAATGATGCCGAGTTGTCTTTGGATGTCGAGTAAACTCTAGTGGATGCCGAGTTTCTAACAGCGACTGAGTGGATAACTAATGCCAAGTTAAATAACTCCAATGGAAGTTGAGTGAAGTGGAAATGTAAGTGCAAGCTAAGCAATGAAGTCGAGTGGGTAGTTGAGCATTTAATGCGATGGAAATAGGGTATATTATCACAATTTTAATCATTCTTCCTCATCGCGATCTAGAAGCAAAGAAGACAAAGAGAGCAGAGCGACTTCATAATAGAGAATCCAGAATTCCAAGAAGATTGCAACATCTTACAACACATTTTCATCGATCTTAAGGTATTTTCATTTGTGCCGAGCTATGCAGTTTCATATTTATGTGAAAAGAAAACCCTATTTTGCACAAATGGCTTCGAGCTCTAAGAAAACTCATGAAAAAGAGTCGTTAGAAGTCTAGCTAGTATCTAATAAGGTTAAGCAGCTTGATTTTCATCCCATTCATAAAGTTGCATACAAGAATGACCCAGCTAGAGCTCTTTCTCACATACCCCCTAAAGTTGTAGTGGTCCAGGATGTAAGACGATGCTACAATTGTAAGATAGGAGCCATATGAGATATGGAAATAAGGGAAGCCTACAAGAAGTTGTGCGTAGATGGAGTTTTGAAAGATGAATACAAAATTGTTGAAAGGAAGGGTTTAACCCAAGTTTTGAGCTTTCCCACCGTATTTAAGATAAAATGGATCAGACTTGTGCTAAGCAAAATTCATGATGGTAGTCTATGGCTAGAAGATGTTCCCACCAAGATCAGAAAAGGAATCATTCATAGGGTAACTGGATATCCTACCCTAGATCGGTTCAAGACCTTGAGGAGTGAATCCAAGGAGGTTATTGAGAAACACACAGGTGCTCAGTGGAATAAAAGAGGAATGAGAATTCACACTATTCAAGATCCTCTTGTTGAATTTTCTATTAGAGTCATTTCCCATAAGTTCTATCAATCCAGTAGACTCAATAGTGTGCCATGTATTGCAGTAGATGTAGGTTATAAATTGGTGAAAAAGGATCATACTTATGATCTTGTAGAGGTGCAACTATAATAGATTAATGAAAACCTAGTTGCCATAAGAAGGACAAAGGGTGGTCAATGAGAATTTGGAGCAATTCTAGTTTGTGTATTCTTTTATGTTCAAAATGAATTTCCCTCTTTTGGCAAAGTTACATGGAGAAATGATAGAACTATCATATCCCAAATTAATGAATATATAGAACAAATGGGAGACAATTTTGATACACTGATGACAAGCTATTTTGAGGATTTCAAGAAATCCATGAAGCAAAGGATAAGAATACCAGTTTCCTTAGTGGAAAAATATACTAATGATATATGCTTCTTAGTTGACATTTATTTTACCTATATCCAAGTAGTAATTCCAAGGGTGAGATGGGTAAGGCCATTTGGTCATGAGATCAACATTGATGAAGGATCTGCAGCAATAACTACATTATTGGTAGAAGAGACAGATAAGAGTGCCCCACACTTTGGCACTTATGATGTGGTAAGGTCAAAGGTGAAAATGGAGTTAAAGACTACCTCCATAATAAATAAGAAAGATAAATTGATGAAGAAAATTAAAAAGAAATTTGGTGAAGAAATTGAGGTTGAAGCAGAAGAAGAAGATGATGATGACAATGATGATGATGAGGATGAACAAGAGAAAGGCCAAATGGAATTAACTCAAGGCCTAGGTGAAGAAAAGGAGGAAGGTGCTGAGGAAGAAGAAGCCAAGGAAGCACCAACCCAAGCCGAGCCAAAGAAAAGAAAGGAAACAATACAGCCTCCAGCCCAACCCAAAATAAAGAAAGGTGCCAAGCCAACTCAAGCCAAGCCACAAATACCTATCACAAGGGCTACCACAAGGGAATCCTCACAAAAGGCAAAGGAAAAAATCAAAGAGAAGAAGAAGGCTATTGAATAGACTGGTGAAGTGCCAAAAAAAAGAAGAAAATATGTAGCTCAACCAGATTCTAAAGAGGAGGAAAGAACAAAGTTAGAAGATATTAGCCAATTCAGAGTGGTAAGTCACCCTCCCAAATCAGCCTTAGATAAAATGTGTGAAAATATTAAAAGTGCGGACTTTATTGATTTAAAAGGCATTGATTTCAACAAGCTTAGTAAAGAAGAGAAAAATAAAATAGAAGAATCAATTTATGGAATGATGGCACAGTTCAAGTATACACCTCTTGAACTAGATGGACAATTTCCAAATGAACTATCTAAAATTGTGGAAGACAGATGACATTTTTGTTTGAAAATGGAGAAGGAGATGAGAGAATCAACCCTAGCAAACTTACTGACTAATTTGACTAAGGAGAAAATAGAGAAAGTAGTCAAAAGGCATAATACTAAGTTTACACCTAAGTATAGGGCATTCTTCATTCTCCAAAACAAAATGCAAGAAATTGTACAAAGAACAACAAAATCATGGAAGAATTTGTACAAAAAGGTTGAAGATTTTCTTGAAGAAGAATACAAGGAAGAAGCTATTGCTCAGCAAAAAGGAGAAGAAGAAAAGAAGAGAGAAGAGAAGACAGAAGTAGAGAAAGGAGAAGAAGAAAACAAGGAAGAAGAAAAGACAGAAGAAGAAGGGAGAAGAAAAGAAATATGGAGAGGAGAAAGAAATAGAGGAGGAGGAGACACAAAAGAAAGATGAAATGGCAACAACTAAGCAAGAGCAACAACAAGACCAGAGTGTGCAAGACACACAATTTCCACCCTCTAGCCCTCCTCATATACCCATCACACCTGCAAAAACTATAACTGTACAGGATGTTCTTGACACTTCTACTCAGAACATCAATCCATTAACTGCAGAGGATCTCAAAATAATCCTTGACCAATCCACACAACAAGAAAAATTATTTACAGATCCAGTATTGGTCAGTGTGGATGAATTAAAAAAACTAGTAGAAAACAGAGTTAGAGATAAGGTGAATCCACAAGAACCACCTTCCATCATCTCTACAGCTACTGGTGGTCAACTTCAAATGCAAATAGTTATTTCATCAGGCATAGTTGACACCACAGTATAGAAGCCAAGTGCAGCAGGAGACAAAGAAATAGAACAAACAGGACAAACTATTATATATGATCCTATAGCACAAACACAAGGTGCACTTCCAAAAATCTCTATAATTGATCAAGGTAGACATTAAGAGAAGAAAATAGAGGAAACCACTAAAGAGTAGGAGGCAATACAAACATTGATAAATTTTCCTACCTCGGGAACCCCTTCACAATAGCCATTGCAAATATCAACACCAGGATCAAGTTCTACAAAAGTTGCAAGGGTACTTCACTATGGAGACCTTGAATTAGATGAGGAGATAGTCATACCAAGTTATGACTCAAAAATAATAAGCATTGATCAAATTAATGAGGTGCAGGAAGCATTGAATAGAAGAAAGAGGTAGGAGATACACAAAAAAGAGTATAAAAAAAAGCAAACATTGCATGAGATTAAGGACATCTTTATGGATGCCTTCAGTTTGCAATCACCAGATGAGCCAAAGCATATCATGGAGAAATTATCAAATATTTTTGACCAGGTGAAAAATGAAGACCAAGAAACAAATGTAAAACTTATGGAATGGTCTGAAAGGAAATTTCAAGGGAGAGTAAATGAGAAAATATCTAGTGAAATTGCACTTTCACAGGTTGAATTGGCAAAAACACGTGACAAGGTGAAAAAGGTACTTGAGAATATTTTCTCATTGTACAACAAGCTATGTGACTTTTCATACTTCACACAAGAGACAAGCCAAAGAATAATGAGCCTGGAGAGAAATTTGAAGATTTCAAGCATGCAACTACCCCAAGTTCTAGCTCAAAGTGAGAAGCACTTTAATCAAATGCTTCACACTCAAAAAGAAGTAGCTATGTTAACAGTAGAAGAGGCCACCATCAAGGAAAAAATGATACAACTCCAATCCTCCATTACCCCACATTTGGAAGTACTCCATAAAGAATAGGTCTATGCTGAAATTTTTCTCAAGAAAGATCCTAATCTTTCTCCTTTAGATGGACTTGTTCACCTTGCTGCAGAGATTGCCATCTAGCACAAGTCATTGGAAATTGCTTTGCATAATTGGGATGCAACTCTCAGGATGATTATGGAGGTAAACATCACATTTTTGGTGAAATATGGTCTTAAACCTTAAAACACTTTGACATAAGTGTCAAAAAGGGGGAGATATTATAAGATGAATGGGGAGACAAAGAGACAAGTTAACAAGGGGAGACAAGATAAAAAGGGAGCATGCTATACAACATAAAATTTTGGTTACCAAGATAGCGCAGATAATGGCACAATCAACTCAGGGGGAGTTACAATAATTTTGAGGTATATATATTGTAAATTACAAAATTTTGGTCAAGTTTTCTTTAAACATCTGTATATATCAAGCATATTAGTGAATGTACTCATGAGGTCAGTTAAGTGTTTTTGTCACTCATGTCAAAGGGGGAGATTGTTAGTTTTAGAATGGTTTTGATATTTGAGTGCCAATAAACTTAACCATTTTCTACATTGGAGCCAAGCACAGTACGTATGCCGAGTCACAACATGAGCCAAGTCAGGAAAGCCCTCAGGTGTCGAGTGATCTTTAGGTGTCAAGCAGCCTTCAGGTACTGAGTGAAGATCAAGTGCCAAGTGACTTTAGGTGCTGAGCATTATACAAGTGCTGAGTGATATTTAAGTGCCAAGTCACAAACGATGCCGAGAAAAATAGAAATGCAATAGGAGCTGAGTAAGCCAGTTTGTTATAAGTGCCGAACATCAGGAATTAGTAAGTTTCGAGTAACACAGAATGCACATATGAGTTTGTAACTTTACTAATTTAGATGTAAACCATTTTCATGGTGACATATGATGAATCTCGAAGGATTAAAATGATAAGATCGAATCTTTTGTGTTTCCTATGCAATCTACATGCAGCCAATAAGAAAAATGTAGAAGGCATGCAACTAATAAGAAAAGTGCAAGGAATGAGAGGGAAATATAGATTCAATATGGATTGTAGATCCATATCCAACCATAAGTCTTCATATGTCTTTATAAGGAAGACACAATTTCATTGTAAAAGAGAGGATGAAGAAGTGTATGGAAACGCTATAGTGGAGTTCAAAGTGAAGAGTAAAAAGACTTAGAGGAAGAGACCAGTAGTGATATATTTAGTTGATCAAAACCAAGAAAGGGATAAAAGAAAGTATAAGATCTTAGAGGATCAAAGATTAGAGTAAGGAGATCAAGTGCCTGTATTCAGCAATCAAAGGATTGTAAGCTATCAGGTTTATTATACCTAATACTCTCTAGCAATTGTACTAGAAAGGAAACCCTATGGTGATAGGTTAGCTTAACAACTATTTTGTAGATCCTTTAAATAGGTGATTAAATCCTTTAACAGGGTAACACTTCATGTAAAGTGTTTGTAAATCCTTTAACTAGGTCACTATTGACACAGTGTAAAGCCTTTAATAGGGCAGACCATCAGAAGTGGTCAAACATTATTACTGTAGTGATTTTGTGGGTATCATCCCCACCTCAATTTTACCTTCTTATTCCTAGAGAGTTTTTGGGTTACCAAAATCCTAAGAGTTATGTGGTGGTACATATTTGGTTTTCCATGGTTGTTTGATATGTTTATATGCATGCAATCTATTTTTAGTTAAAAGGTTTTAAAGGTCAAAATACAATAATTTTGATTCACCCCCCCCTCTCAGAAGCATTATTCCTATTTGAATATTCCAACAATTGTAATAGACTCTTAACAGGGTCTATCCTCTAATAAGGAATATTCAAATTTGTACGCTATTCTATGGGCATCATTCCCAATGGGGTTTTCCCTCTGATCAAGGGTTTCCCTAGTCAACATATCTGGTGTATGTGTGTATGCAAATTTCTTTATGATTGTTTTTTACTTTGGTTAATAAAGTATGAATTACTTAAGATTGACACATAACTAATTCACCCCACCTGCCCCCCCCCCCACCCCCCATATTCAGTTATATTGGTGGACTATTACTTCTAACATATACACCCTATTAGAAGTGTGCATGATAAAAGGACTTTAACTTATAATGAAGTAAGCACCCTGTTAAAGGATTTACAACAACATCTTAAGACTACTTTGTTAAGAGATTTAACAGATTCACTTGTTGGAATGTCTCAACAATGATCTTGCGGTTAACACTCAATTGCTAGATAACATATCACCTCTCTCTTGTTGGAAAGTCTCAACAATGATCTTGCGATTAACACTCAATTACTAGATAACATATCACCTCTTTCTTGATGTGTACTTGATCCTCACTGATTAGATGTATCTCTTCTTTTCTCTAACCTCATTTCTATTCTCTTCTAAATGATTCTACAATGCATCTCAATTCACAATACTTTAGTCACCATGAATTCTTATTTGTGCATGCAAACTTCTCTCTTTTCTCCTTCTACATACATAAAAAGTTTAGGGTTTGTCCCCCTTAAGAAGACCTAGGTGTCTTAGGGTTAGGTATGAATCAATGATTGTGATTCACCCATGTTCTGCATAGGGATTCTCAATTAAGATTCGTTCTTATCATGTAGGATTGCAAAACAATCCTCAAGTTAGCTCCAAAATGATTTACATAGTAGTTTGTGCCATTACAAGAAAATATGTGAAAAGTATTTTACTCGACACTTGAAGTCCCTGATGCTTGGCATCAACTATAACTTCAATGCTATAACTCAACATCTAAATGACTTGGTATCTGAATCACTCAACATCATCTACTTGCTTGGCACTTGAGTAACTTAGCACTAATTGTTTACTCAAAACATACTAAGTATCTCACTCAGCATGCACTATCTGAAATTTTATGCTCGACATGCATTACTTTTTTGGCATGAACTAAGTTTTGACTTGTAAATGATTTAAGTGTATAGACACTCATATGTCAAAACTAATTTGAGATCAACACATTTTTGGGCCAACCTTTGAGATGGTTCCAAAGACTTTTTGAGAGAGCTGATTGCCAAATGAGTTTGTTACATAACCAAATCCAACATGTGTTATGAAGGGGAAATTAAATAACAGGTGATCCATTATTTCCAAGCTATTTTTATATCATGGACATCTCAAGGATCCTTCAAAACTCATTTTTGTAAATCTATCTATAGACACCTAAATCTGATTACACCAATGGGTAATCTATTTTAACCATCTTCTAGGACATTATTAATTAACTATTCTATATTTAATTAATTAATCATCATCCCATAGTTAATTAATTAATTTAATTAACTAAGGTCAAATTGATAAAATCAAAAGATAACTAAAAAATCAATTTATCAATTAAAATTAATTCCACATCCCAATTCAATTTAATTCCACATCCCCATTCATTAAAAAAAAAATTTAATAAATCAATACCAAAACCTTAAACCCTATCATTACCCTAAGCCAACCCATTCAACCATACTAACCTCACTTAGCCAACTAACTGACCCATCCCATCAAAGCTAACCACTTACCTCCTAACCTCCCTCCTAAGCTAAGCCTAATACCCCTCTTGGACATGTGCACAACTTTAAGCAAATGTTAATACATTCTAACCCAAGCCAAAGTCAAATGTTGTGCCTATACTCTCACATTCCTATCCAAGAGCATTAATGGCTCTTACATGCCTTAAATACCCTTAAATGTCTCTTACATCCCTTGTCCACACTCCTCCCTCATAATTACCTTTGATCCCCCATTTTGACCACCCAATTCCCTTGTGACACTTGTCATAAGGCTAGGACTTTGAAGAACCACAATCCATGTAGTCCCCCTTCGTTGCATCCTAGCCCTCCCTCACCATTCTTCTATTCTTGCATCCTGACCTTCCATCTCAACACCCCTTAGCCTATAAATGAAACCCTCTCCCTTCACAATTCATATCATTTTTTTATGTAAACTTATAATGTCATATTGACCACTATAGCACAACCATTTCACACCCTTACCATGTTAAAATCCATCCACACCTCCATTGTTGAAACCTTCATCCATCTCTACACTTGATCACCTACCACTTGAAGCTTGAGCACATTATGAGCACACATCCCCCATTGCTGGACATATCAACGTCATCATAGGTGACACTTGAGGAGATTATTATTTTTGGTTTGCCTTCCTCCATGGTGTTTGCCTTTGTTTTATCATAAGTGTTTCTTTGATTTCATTTTGAATGTTAATTTAATTCTTAATGTTCGTAGCATACTAGGTTTCATTACATTACATTTTGGTACGCTTGGTGGAACCTCGCATTCAAGTCATTTCTATCATTTTTATGCTTGTATTTACTAGTCAAACCAACTAACATGGTGTTCTTTTTGTTGTCAATTTTAAGGTTTTCACTTTGTTTGCAGGTATATTTCTCTTAATCCCAGAAGTACACTCCCAGCCACATTATAATTTTTTTGATAAATAAGCTTCATAAAACCTAATTTTCACAAACCTGCAGCTACAAGTTTGCAGGAAAAATACACGTGAGACTACAAACCTGCAAGGGAAGGAATACATTCATGATGAACTCTCACCATCATGTGGTAGTTAAAACCCTCCCCATCTTTCCTGTTGATCAATATTCCCATGGGAATGCGAGTTTTTGCTAGCCAGTTCACTAGAAAAACCTACAAGAACACTTAACCAAAATAGCCAACCCCAAAAATCTTGTTCATAACTTTCACCATCAAACTTGTAGCTATACTTGTCAGCAGGAACACCTTCCACAAACTTGTAGGATCACACTATCACGATATTATTCTATGAGTATTTCTCCTATGACCTACTTTTCCTTTATTTTTCACTAGTCTCCACAACATGATCCCACACTGTTTCACTTCATTCCCACATTGTAGGATTGTAGGTTGACTCCCATAGATTCATTCATTTAATTAACTAGCTTAGTCTTTTTTATTTGTGTTTTATAGTGGGTAGCTCATAGGTTTCTTACTGGAATTCTAATAGTTTGACTTTGCAGGATTAATTGGTTTAGTTGTCCAAACTCAATCTTGAATGCTTAAGGATAAAATTTTCAATGTTTAAATGGAATGAATGTTTGAATAATTAAACATTTTTTTCATTGGAATCAATTATTAATTAATTAGAAAACCAAATCTTGAATGCCGAGTACTAAAAATGAATCATTGTGATGAACATTCAGTTTTAAGTGCAAATGAACAATATGTGTAAACACTTCAACTTTTGGGTTTAAAATGAACATCACTCAATCTTGAATGCCTTAAAGAAAAATCATCCTTATTCCCATCTCTGTCAAAGTTTTCACTCATTTGATTTCTTTTGTTGATGCAATTTATTATGTTGACTATCATTGTAAGTTGGAAATGAACCTTTTATGTTAATCAAGAATGTTTTCAAAAGTAGTCACTAAGATGCACTAAAAGTGTCCAAAATAGAATGAATCAAGTTCCTTGTGTGTTTTGAGATTGTGCCTTTTAGCACATCTTTGAATTCTCTATTTTTTTGCAAATTAGGACCATTTAAATACATGGCGCATGTACCAAAATTTGTTGGCAAGATCATTCACAACAACCTAGGAGTGCTTCTAATGAGTTCATCCTCTTCTGGGAAGCACATCACCTTTGGTGAGAAGCTCGAACTGGTAAATAATCTTGCTAGTATATAAATGAGAGGGGGCGGTAAACCTAATCACTCCATCAAGAAAGTTTAGGTAGTGTGTTTCTTGGGGTAGCCTAAAATGGGAAGACTTTCCCACAATTTTAGTATGTCTTGAATAGATTCTTAAGTGGATCACATATGTAAAAACTGAGTGGCTAACCCCAAAGACCTACTTATGAACCAATTTTAGTAGCTACATTTTTATCCTTGGTGTATTATTCATGGTGCAAGAGAATATAAGGCTTCTCTGAAGTTACATAACATATTTATATTCCTATGTAGAGGCATAAGGCTAGTTGGGTTCCATCTCCAAGAGTTGTTGTCCCCGTAGAAGGGGGGCTTATATTTTTCACACCTTTAGGTTTTTCAATTGACTCTTGTATTGACTCACCTCTTTTATTAGAGGGAAATATCACACTAGATCTAGAAAACATCAAGATGGACACCTCCCGATAGGCCTAATGAGTAATACATTGAAACCAAAGTGACCTTAGGGATAGAAAGTGTGCTTGAATTATCTTATTTGTGAAAAAGAAATGTGAAAAACATTTGTAAAACATTACTATCAATGCTAAAGAGATCACATGTCTATCTCTCTCAAAGTTGCTTTGTCCTTTGAGAGCTTTTTTTCTCAAAAAACACCATATCCAATTATCAAAAAAAGTCTCATCCTTGGTATCTCAAAAAAGAGTTGTTAGCAAGTCTATTTGCAACACCTTTGGTCTAGCTGGGTTTGCTTCAACTTTTTCAAAATACAAATGATTCTCGTTGTTTCAAAATAGCTGTTAGCAAGTTTATTTGCAAAAAAATTAGTCCAGTTGGTCTTACTTCACCTATTCCAAAATAAACATGCCATCCTTTAGTAAATATCACTTTACCCACACTCAAAATCATCCATTTTTAGATCAAATTTACCTTCACTATCTTAAAGAAGATTGTTAGCAATTCTATTTGCAACAATCCTAGGTCTAGTTTGTCCCATTTTACTTCTTATAGTTAAACTCAATTCATTTTGTCCTTTGATAAACACCATTTCTTAGACCCATTTTTTCATCCAAGAGATCTATGTTGTCCAACCTAAAGTAATGGGTATAGTTACCATACTCACAACCTTAACCCCAAGTTGCGATAAACCTATTGAGAATATCTTATGTTAGACCAAACCAAGACTAAGTTCAAAAAGGTCAAGCTTCCACAAACAACAATTTATAAAGAGATAGAAGTAGAACATAAAATATATACACCTAACCCAAGACTTGCTAGGTTAGATGTGATTGAGAAAAAAGGTTTTGAAGTTTCTCTATAAACTCAGTGGGATCAAAAAATTTAGAACTTAACACTACAACAGGGAGTCAATCAGAGCTTTATCAAATATACTAGTTATACCCACTTTGATTAGGATCTTTTTCCACACACACTTAACAGGTAAACATATCTTATATTAGACATCTATCATCAATTTAGGTCTCCATATATGTCTTTATCCTACTTAGGCATTTTATAGATCTACCATCTTTAAGTCATTCTTTAGTAATCCAACCCCATCCAAATCAAACATCATAGATCACAATCCTATATCCTCTCCATCACACTTATGTATTTGACATGACTTTGTTGAGAATTTTCTACCCTACATCCTACATCCATTAGAATATCTTAGTTGTCCCTCAAACTAAGCATTGTTTAGGGTAAATTATCCTTGTCTCATGTGTGCCTCATCACCTTGAGCAAAAAGATGGGCTCCACATGTGATCATCATTTGTCTTCCAAAAGGTCACAAGTCTACCTTAGAGTTGACATCACCATCATATGTCAAGTATCAACATAGGGAAAAACATCCCCTCTCTTATGTTGGCATCACATCGCTCATCGTTAGGCCTCCTAGGTATCATATCATTAGACATAAGGTCCTTCCTACACATTTATCATACATCTTTGTACATCCTAGAAAATGCTTATATCATAGTTGTTATATCCCTAGAGAATTCACCCATCTATCATTGCATTCCTTATCCTACCATCTCACACTTCATCCTTAGTAACATCATTATTTCATGCCACCTACCACACATCTTGCCAAGAATAAAAGGAAGAAGAAAGACATGGATCCTAATCTTAGTGGTAGTTTAGCTAATGTACAACCATACTCTCCAATATCTACAATCCAACATGATCCACCATCCCAAGAATTATGACCCTTCATTAGACATAGAGGCTTTTATGAATCAACTTAGACAAACAACTATTATCAATATCATCATAGATTAGAATAGGGAAACCATAATGGCCAACTTCTTAGGAGATAATGTTGGTGCCTTCAACTTCAAAAGATTGCCTCCTTTTGACATAACTGATCCTAGAGATCCTTTGTTTGGCCAACTACCACCACCTATTGGTCTATTTGATCACAATGAACCCCTTTCTAAACCAAATTGAGGATATCAATCAGCATTACCAAAACCTGTAGATCCAAATATATCATCAACCCCACTCGGTGCTCCAATCCCATAGAGAAATAAACCCACCATAGCACAATATTTAGTCCACACCACATCTCAACATACCGCCACTACACCTATCATATCTATGAACACCACCACTTTTAGTACTCCATCTACTTCTATCGCATTCAGTAGTACTACATCCTCCACTTCCACTTCATATGCATCTAGTAGTGCTACAATTTATCCCTCTCAGCATCATAGGTAGTCCACATCTCATTAGACCATAGGAATGCCATCTTTAGGGTCTAGCAATCTACCTCTTGTCTTGCCCACTATCAGTAGTAACCCATTTTCTACCAGTCATAAAACTGTCACCTCATTTCCATTAGGCCCTTGGAATTTCACTCAATCACAAGGTTCACCTACCAATGTTTTCTCTAGTAATCTTGTAGTACCTAGAAAATGGGCTATATGCATAACATACTATGAGCAAATCACAAACTCAATAATCATACATTAGCACCCACTAATCTACCATGAAAGCCAAACTAATCAAAAGAAGCAAATACAAGGTTAGAAACCCCCTCTTTCATTTGTAGCTCCCATGTCCTTCTTTTTTCTTCAAATGATGTAGCTCCAACTTGCCTATAGTGCACACAATATTGAAGAAAAGTCTATGATTGGGATAATGCCATGAGAATACTTGAAGTGTGATTTTAGTGTAAGAGGAAGAATACAAAATGAAAAGAAGTTGGGGAATCAAAGACTCAAGAATTAGGAGCTAAGGATCTAAGAATTAAGACCGGAAATGAGAGGAAGAATGCTCATTTTATAATTAGCATGGAGGATGAGAGCCTTAGATTTTTCACACATAGATATGCGATGTGACAAGAGATTCCTTTGAGAATCCATGATGCACATAACAAAATATGCCAATTGTAAGATTCTATGATGCATGGAAGTCAAACTTGGCTAAATGTGGAAGGGAATCTATGACACGTCATAAGACACCTCAAGCCCACTTAAAGCCAAGAATCTATGACAAATAGGCCAAATAGGGACATGCATAAGGAATAAGAATATTTGATTATGACATATCTTATCCAAGTGTCAAAGGAGAATCTGCGAGGTGTCATATCCAATTGTCACTATGATGCAATATTTTATGGAATATTTGAATTAAAAATCCTTTTATTCCACAAAATAGAAATTAGTAAAAAATGGAATTAATGATGGAAAATGGAACTTAGGAAACTGAAAATTTCCATGATTTGTAAATGATGAATCAATTAACTAATAAAATTAATTAATCAAGGACAATAATTAGGAAGAATAATTAGAATGAATAATAGGATTAGATTATGGGTTATTTAATCCTATAGAGAAAATTAGTAAATGATTGGCGAAATTGATTAAATAAATGTAACTGTATCCTTTGATGAAAATGTGATGATGATAGTGTAAATTGACAAGGATGGTGATAGGTAGACCAAAGCCATGGTAAAATTGATTGATTGATTAAAATTGATAACATGCCAAGGACACATGACATGAATTGATTGATATGCAACATTTAACTGACATTGCAAATGCTACAAGATAGAGGTTGGTTGATAAGGTTGATCATAATAACATCGATGAACATTGTCAATATTATTAAAATGGTTGATAATGCCATGATTTGACATTGAAAGCCTCAAAAATGTCAAAGATCAGATGACATGAATGATAGTTTAACCTAGCATTGAGAGCCACGACAGTACTAAGGTCAGATTGATAAGATTGATAGGTTGATAGGTTTCCAAGGTGTTGAAAGCCACAAAAATACCTAGGATTGGATAAATGATGATTGATTTGGTATGTTTGATATGTTCTAGGTTGATTTAGGGTGATTTTGAGTTGATATGAAATGATTTTGAAATGACATGAAATTTATATGAAAGAGGATACAAATGATAAAGTATGATCAATTTGGCCAAAAGATCAAACTTTCTAGAATGAGAAAATGGGAAAAATTAGTATGAAGAAGTGATAAAACCATAGATGTGAACCATTTTTGAGCATGTACATTTTTTCCCTCTTTGATATAATATGAGTTAGAGTGTTGTGTTAAGAAATAACTGGTGAGAAAGCCAAAACATGCCCCAGTAGGGATGATATATAATGGTTAAGCCTAGAGAAATTGACTAAGATTATCATATTATAAGTTAATTTATTGACAATGAGAAGGAAAAACTATAGCAATTGACATATCACAAATCAAAGCCAAAATGTGAAAGTTATGAGATGTAGAGTGCAGAATGGGGTCAATCGAGAGCCCAAGAGTAATTACATGGGTTACCACTCAAGAAAGACACAAAATGATGAAAATGATAGTTCATTTTGTCCAAAACAAAGATAAAAATCCAATGCAATTGATGAATTGCAAATCTGAGTTAAAACACAAAAGTTATGGGCTCTGGAGTGCAACATAGGGGCTCCAGGAGTAGTTCTAGGCATCCTATTGCCCCAAGTGCACCCAAAATCAACCAAGTGAATCTTGGATGCACTTGGTAAGTCAAAGTGCATCATGATAGTATCAAGTGTGTCCATGATGCACTTGGGAAGCCCAAGTGTGGTTATAAAGTGCAAGATGTGCCCGAGAAGGATCTAAGGGCCAAAATCAACCTAATGGGGGTCAATTAGAAGCCCAAGAGTAGTTTCAAGGATGAAAACTCAATATGGTGACCAAATAATGGAAATTATAGCTCATTATTTTCACAAGAAAGATATGAGTCCAACACAACTGATGGTTTGTAAATCAGAGTTGAACTGCAAAAGTTATGGCCTCTGAAGTGCAACATAGGGGCTCCGAGAGCAGTTTTGGGTATCCTAGATCCCCAACTATGCCCAAAACTCATCCAAGTGCATCTTGGACGCTCTTGGTAAGACCAAGTGCATCATGATAGTACCAAGTGCATCCTTGATGTACTTGGGAAGCGCAACTATGCTCTAAAAGGGCAGATTGCACCCTAGAAGGCTTTGTAGGACAAAATCAGGTCGATTGGACTCAGAATGACCCAAAACTATGCGTGCATGCCAAAAATGATGGAAAGATGTTAGAGCATGAGTGAAATCATTAAAAATGGTCTTATTTGTTCAAATATTGTGAGATAAATGTCAAATTGAGGTTGAGCTAGGTGGAAAGCCATAGAAAGTTGATTGACAGTATAGGATGATGTAGGAATGCATGAATGTGAGATGAAGATGATGTGGTGAATCAGAAGACATGATCATGGTGATGGAGAATGAGATGAAGAAGAAGGATGAGATGAGGAGATGTTAGAATGATGGAAAGACTTTTTCTTTTGTAAAGTGCACTATATGTCAAATGTAGCTTTATTTTGATATGGCAAACAGAATGCAACACATCATGGCATAGAGGACTAGAGCACAAATGCAAGCCCTTTGCATAAACAAGCATGGTGTAGACAGAAAATGACCTTTTCCTTCCTGAGGCATATGTACATGCCCTAGACTTTCAAAGGTACATTATAACAAATAGAAACAACAAAAGATGACCATGAACCATCTTGACCACTCTCATAGATCAATTTATATCATCGAGGGGCATAGGAACATGATCACAGAAAAACAAATCGAAAAATAAATCACTCACTAAAAAGTGTGAGCCAACAACTATTCTTGTTCATTATTACTTGGTTTTTATTGTTTTAGGTGTTCAAATGGTGTTTGACATGTTGATGATGTTATAGTTCTCATTGTTGATTCAGTTGATAGGTTCATAGTGATATGTTGGATTGATTGTTGATTCATGTTGCTTAGATATTGTGATTTTCATTGAAGTGTAGTGCTTTGAGTTTTAGTCTACAAAGTTCAAGTGTTTATGAAAAAGGGATGGTTATCCATAGTAAATATGTACAAGGTTTATTGCAAATTTTTTACAAGTTTTTGAGGATATTTGATGTTTTTGTGTGATTGATTTCTTTAGGTTTTACTTCAGGACATTTTATGATTTTTAGTGATTTTTTAGGACATTATGTGATTTTTAGTGCTTTTTTCAGGACATTATGTGATTTTTAGTTCTTTTTTCAAGACATTTTGTGATTTTTATGATTTTTTTTAGGATCATATTTGAATTTTTAGGATTTTTTCAGGACTGTATAAGCATATACAAATGTTAGCTCCAATCCATTATGTGATAGGTCCAATGGATAACAAGTATGTAAGGATATGCCCCTTGTTCAAATTCAAACTCATCCACTACGTAGGTGATATGCCCCCAGACAAGACGCAAACTATGTACAAAGGCCAAATGACAGAGTATGTATAGATAGGTGATGCATCGAAAAGATAAAAATGGACATTAACCCATTTGTGAGCCATGATAAGGGACCAAGGATGTCTTGCAATATGAAGGATATGATCAAGGAATGATAGAGGGGGACAAACCAGATGGAATCCCAATAGATGGAGGAGCAACAACCAATTACACATGGCACCTATTTGCCAGGTTTTCACCATGGTACTTGCCCAAAGCGCCTATTTGCTAGGTTTTCACTTTTGGATAGAATTTTTCTCTTGACTCAAAGTTTCATGACAAGACACCTTTTTGCTAGGTTTTCATCAAGGCATTCATTTTTTCATGACTTTTTCACTTTTTTTTTTGATTTTTTCATGACTTTTTGCTATTTTTTTGATATTTTTTTTCAGAACTTTTATCGGTTTTTTGATATATTTTTAGGACTTTTACATGGAATCAAGAATGTTGCTGACCAATGATAAGAAGAAATATGTTGTTACTATTGCTAGCTAATAATATTTGGATCCATGACTAACCATAACTACACAGGATTTGTTCCAAGTCTATAACTAAAATCAAACCACTAGAAAGGCCTCGAGAGGTACCATCGTGTATCGTATGTAAGATAGTCTCTGCCTCTTGCAAATCAAGGCATCTGAGGATATTTGGGTCAAAATATATGTCATGTGGGGTGTCACTGATGATGACATATGCAAAGGCTTGTGGGATAAAGATTTGATCTTCGGTGTTGGGCAAATTAGGTCGATGGATTTGGGGATAAACAACTAGATATAAGGGAGGGTTGGGAGGGTTGAGACCAATGACCTTCCACATGAATGCTGATCGAGAGAGCTCAAAAAGACTTTTTGGCATGTTGAACACTGGAAAACTGACATTCATGGCATCATATTTTTCATCTTGTATCCTTGGGAGTTGCTTAGCTTTTGATTTTTCATAGTCTAATGGCACCTTTCGGTTTTCACCAAGAGACCTATGCTTGTTATTTGTTTCTCTTTTTGCTTTGTAACTAGAAGGTGGAGTTGGCTCCCCAAAATATTCCAATGTGTTCTCTTTAGGAGAAATTAATTATTTATGATCTTCAATAATGATGCCTTCATATATTTCAAAGTTTTTTGTGAGAGTGTCATCATTGTCGAATCGATCAAAAATTGGTGGTCCATGTTGGTCCCAATCCAATAGTTTAGGATAACTTGAGGGGATGTTATTATTAGGGTTGAATGGGCTTTGGTGAAAGTTATGGATATGGGCATTAGATTCTATTGTATCATTGAGGTTATGCTCAGAATCTAGAGGATTGTTGGTTTCAGGTGGGATATCCTTGGATTCCTTTTCATCATTCAAAGCATCTATAGTCTTACATGTAGGTACCGTAGTACTAGGAGGACCTATTCGTAATGGTTTAAATCGAGGCCCCAAAATAGGAGGTCATCCTTTTGTATTGATAGGTTCAATTATACCTTATTTCTGACATCCAAAATCGCTATAGCCATCATAACCTTGTTTTTGCATGATAGTAAACCCAAGTCTATACTAGCTAGGAGATATAAAAGTGGGTTCTTGGTCTACTTTTTCTTTCTCAATACATACAAAAGTATTCTAATTGATAGGAGTGGCATCTTGTGTACTAATGGGAGAAAGTGGTGATTCCCTGATGTGGGATACATGGGAGATAAAGTATTCTCCACACCCATTATCTTCAATTTTCATCTTTTCCTTGGCCTTACTAAGGAGTATATCAACATCCACATATTTAGAGGAATCTATGGCTTGTGCTTCATTGTTTGTTGGGACTTGGTATGCAGTAGCATCTCTTAGATTAGCACAAAACTGGGAAGGATCTGGATCACCAGGGATGGTAACCTCCATGTTGTCATAGGAAAACTTTAGGCATTGATGATATGTAGAGGGTACTGCTTTCATAGCATGAAGCCAAGAGCATCCTAGTATCATGTTGAAATTCATTTCTATATCTAGGACATGGAATAATGTGTCTTCAATAGCTAGGCCAACTCTGTCAGGTAATGTGATGACACCCTTGGAGAAGCGTTCACCATCATCATAAGCTTTTATTGTGATTCTTCAAGAGGGATCCACATCATCTTCAGAATAACCCAAACCTTTGACAACCTTAAAAGTACAAATGTTTAGTCCTGCTCCTCCATCTATTAAGACATGCCTAACTTTGGAATTATGGATGAAGGGGATCATTGTGGTTAGGTTTCTCCTTAGGAATATCTTGAAGGGAAAAGGTGATATGCTGTGAGGCAGATAGGTTCCCAACTATGGCTTGGAACTGGGCAATATCCATGTTATTTGGGACTATTGACTCTTTGAGGGCTTGCTCCAAGAACTTTTGGTGTTGGGGAGATGCACGTAGTAGGTCCAAGATGGATATTCATGAAGGGGTCTTGTTGAGCTATTCAACAAGGCTATAATCAGATGAAGTAGGAGCAATAGGTCTACTAGGGGGTGTAGGTCTCGTAGAAGCAGTAGGTCTAGATGGGGCTCCAGGTAGGGTGATCTTTCTATAGCATGTAGTGATAGTGCAACGAGGGTCTTCCACCTTCAAAGTGAATGCAGATATGTAGGAATATGATTCATTGAAATAGTTGACAATGTAGTCATATCCCATGCATATGTAATTCACATTATCTTGTGAGTTTGAGTTTGAGTTTGAACTAGAGGGCTTCTCTTTGTCATGATTACCCAAAGGATCTTTAAAAATAGTATGATTAGAGTTGGATGCTAACAATGATGGATCAACTATGATTACACCATGATCAATGAGGTCTTGTATTGCATGCTTTAGTTGGAAGCATGATGAGGTCTTATGTCCTTTGGTGCAGTGGTAATCATAGTATTTTTTGTCATCCCACCAATCTGCTTTGGTTAATGGTTTGTCTTTGATTGGGGGTAACTATAGGAAGTTATTACTCAGTAACTATTGTAATGCAGTCTCAAGAGGTATCCTCAATGGTGTGAATTTCTTGTCTTTGTTTTTAGGATATCTTCGAGGTTTGCCTTGCATGGGAGTCTCAGTCTTCTATTGTGGGGTTGATGTTTGATTAGGAGTTTGTGAATTTGTAGGATTTTCACCTTTCAAAGTTAGTTGAGGTTGTGCTATGCTAATTGTTTCTGAATCCATAATACCATCATTAGTCACATTCTTGTTTTTGGAGAAATTTTTTGCCTTGTCATTAGATGAGTTGGTGTTTGTGTTTTCTTTGTTTATCTTGAGGATTCCTTATGGATAAGAGCATCTTCAATACTAGCCCCCTTTTTCATTAGTTTAGAAATAGTGCTTGGAATCTTTATTTTGAGTTCATACATTAAGTTTGGGACTAAGTTTTCAATGCACAAGTTTACTTGTTGTTCTTTAGGAATGCCTATTAAGCATTGACCGACTAAGCTTCTCCAGCGAAGTAAGAATGTGATGAATGGTTCTCCTACCTTTTTTTTAGTTGAGCACAAATTAGAAAGTGTCACCTCATTTGTAATGTTGAAGGCAAAGTGGGAGATGAAATTTTTTGCTAGCTCTGACCAAGATTTGATATTACTAGGAAGTTTGGAGTACCATTCAAGTGCGGGACCACCTAGAGAATGAGGGAGCAATCTCATGAGGTAAGTGGGCTCATCACTAAGTTCAGTACATGAACCACAAAATTCTTTGATATGATTAACAGGGTTTCCTTTTCCTTGGTATTTTTCAAACCTTGGACCTCAAAGTATTTTGGGAATGGAGGCATATATAGACTTTTATTAGATGGATTAGGACGTAAGTCCCTTTTTGTATTTAGAGCTTGTTTCTTTTGGACTCCCAATGCCTTGACTTGTTCGAAAAGTTGTTTGAATTGTTGTAATAACTCTTCATTGGTATTTTGTGTGATAGTGTTTCCTTCAAGCCTTTTGTGCCTATGAGTAGATCATTTGCTGTGGTGGGAGCTATGTCTACTTAGTTCTGACATTTTTGTGTCTGATGAGTCTGGTGATGTGTCACTAGGTGGTGGAGGTATGTTGGTACCTTGAAGATAGAAGGGTCCCTAATGTTGAGGTACTTATTGTGGTATTTTATGTGGCACTTGTTGTGGGATTGACTATGATTGTTGTACCATGTGTTGTTGTTGTGTCATGTGTGGTTGTTGTTGGGATACCTCTATTGGTTGTATCTGAGACCATGTATGTGCCTTTTGTTGTAGAGGTATTTGTTGAGGTTGTTGTGGTACATGTTGTTGTTGCAATAAATGTTGTTGATATGCAATTTTTTTCTCAAGGCATCTTTGGTATTGCAACTGTTTCTTGAGTTGCTCTTGTTGTTTAGCAAATATTGCTTGTTGTTGATACATTGCATGAAAGTCAAGTGGGTTTATGTTGGACCATATATTGGGAATGTTGGATGTTTGCACCACTTGAGGTTGTTATTATGGTTGATGTTGTTATTGATATATTGGATGTGTGTTGGAAACATTAGGTCCTTGGACAATCACAGGTTGATGTTGTTGGGGTAGTCGGTTATGTCCTTGAGAATTGATTGTCATGTTGGTTTTGTTGCTTTGGCTCCTTTGTGTGTTAGAGGTTCCTCTTTGTGACATCATATTGAATTGACTATGAGATGTGTTCCTATTAGGAATGGGTGTAAAGCCAATAAGACATTTGCTTTGTGCATCAATAGGGATTGTTGTAGTTGATGTTGCACATAGTGTACTCGTGGGAGCCTCCATAACATTTGATGTCATACCACTTGGTAGGGTTAGCAGCAAAGGTGCACTTTGTTAATTTGCCTCGAAAGAAGGTATGTCTGGTATCCCTAGAGTACAAGCCCCCTTAGGTGCATGTTGTTGTTGCATCATGTGACTAAAATAAAGTCTTAATGTCCTTTTGGGGTGTTTAGGAATTGGTGGTATTTCGTCGAACAAGGGGTTAACATTGATGTGTTCAAATGTACTTTGGAAGATTTCAATGGTTGATTCTTGATGGGACCTTATAAGTGCCATTATCATGTTTGAAAACTGCAAAGGTTTTTTTCCCTTATCTAAGTCCAAATTGATCATGGGTTGTATGTTTTTAATGGTTGTTTTGGTTTGATGTTTGGACTTAGGTCCTTCCATGTTTGGGTTGAATTTGAAAATTTCTTGGGTTGCCAAAAGTTTGAAGTTTTTGCGAATTTTTTTGTCTTGACACACCCTAGCCATTTCTTCATCATTGAGGTGTACCATACCTTTTTGTATGTTTGATGTGTTATAGTTGAAGGTACTTTTGTTAGGTTGGTTGAATTCGAAGGAATGTGATTGTTCATCTTTGGGTGTGCTTGACACACTTCCTCCTCCTAGTGATATTGGCATAAATATAGGTTCAAAGTTAAGACTCCATTGAACCATCTCATTTGTGGGGGAAGTGTTTGGAGGAAATATCATGGTAGGTGCATTGTTCAAGGTTTGTTGTTTCATAGCTTGATTATGATGATCTTGCAGATACATGTTCAAGGGGTCTATTAGCAATGGTTGTGATGCCTCAATTTGGTCTTTGTCAAATGTTAGTTGGGTTTTCTTGCCCTTCTTCTATCTTGGATGAGGTTTTGGTTGTGCTTATGCCTCAAAAAATAATGGTTGGTAAAGTTCTTCAGGTCTTTGAGCTGATTGTGTCCTAGTAAGTGCTAGCATGATACCTAAGAATGCAGATGCAATGGAGGGAACCCTGAATGGACTTTTCTACCTCCCAAGTGTGCACCTAAACTACCAACTGCACTTAGATAGTACCAAGTGCACCCATGACATAGTTGGGGGTCTGAAGGTAACTAGTTGGTAAGTAAGAGGTATATAATGGGTTAAAAAAGGTGCTTGGGTGCCTAAAATGCAAGTTTTGAGTGATTTAGAGTGTTTCCTAAGGTCTTGGGATGCAATGCAAGGTGTGGAAGTGTAGATAAGGTTTTTGGAACCTAGAAAGAAACATCTAATTACCAAGTGCATCCTAAAACTACCAAGTGTGTCCTAAAAACACCAATTGAACACTTGAAGTGTGCAATTGGTAAAATAGGGTTGCAGTTGGTAAAATAGGGTTGCGGTTGGTAAAAGAGGTCAAAACTTGATAATTAAGATGTGGTTATGCAAGATATGAGTGTTTTTGGGATTTTTAAGTGTTTAGGGATGTTATGAAATGTGAGGAAATGCTAAATGATCTAGGGGTTTGATGTGAAAAGTGCAAATGTCCTAGGAATGTTCTGCAAATGGAAATGCAAGGTGACGTTTTGAAGGTATGCAAAAATGAAGATTATGGTATGCAAAATGAAGGTTAGGGTTATGTTTTGGACTTGGTAATGAAACTAAAGGTAAGTTTATACAAGGTGTATTATGAAAAGGATGGTGTTCTAGGGTTTGCAATGACATTTGGGATACACAAAAAGAGGGTAAATGCTCAAGAAGGCAATTTGGTTGATGGACAATTTGGTAGGGTTTAGTAATGAAAATGATGCTAGGGTTTTGGTCAATGCAAGATGAAGGAGATATACCACTAGGGTAACTCAAAATCACATTTAGGAATATGATTATGCTAATGATAGAGGTATATGCAAGGTTTTGAACTTAGGTAAAACCTTTAGAAAGTATTTTGTCTAGGAGTTTAACCTTGTGAAAAAGGACTTTGGATCTTGACCAAAAAGTGATAAAAGATAAAAAATTCAAATTGACAAAAGATGACAAGATCAAATATATCAAGACATAGATAGATTTTGACCCAAGAAAATGATAAGAAAAGATAAAAAGACTAGTCAAGATCCATTATCCATCAACACTAGGAGATACTCTAAGACTCATACTTTGTCTAGATTTTTGACTAAATTCAAAGGTTTCGGGGTTTAAAATGATGTTTTAGGGACTCAAAATGGTGGTGTTATTGAGTGGATATGTAATATGGACAATTCCTATCATTTAAAATGGGATTTTTGGTGCAAGATGCGGTTTTGGTTAAAGTGTAGAATGGGGAGGTACAAAGGCTCCTAGATGTAGTTTTAGGGTTCTAAAGTGTAGTTAGGGAGCCCAAAATGGTCCTACAGTTGCCCAAGTGTGCCCTAAATGTTCCAAGTGCACTCTAATAGTACCAAATATGTCAATGACATAGTTGGGGCCAGTTTGGGCACAGTTGGTAGTTTCTGGGTGTAGTTGGTAAGTCAGAATGAAGGTTTGTTGATTCTGAGTGGTATGGTTGCCAAACTGATATGCTAGGAAACTAAGATGATGGGGCTTATGTTAGGATGGGTTGGGAGATGAAAAAAAGAGGTTATGACCTAAGCAATGATGTCCTAAGTGAAGGTAATGAAGACTAGGAGGTGCAGAATGCAAATCTGGGCCTGCTAATGCAAGGGGAGCTAATCGGGTACCTAAGGAAACAATTGAAGCTCCACAATGTTATCTGGAATCCAAAACTAGGTCTAAGGACCACCAAGTGCACCCAAATATTGCAAACTATGTCAATGATGTAGTTGGTAATTTTTGGATGCAATTGGTAATTTCAGGATGCAGTTGGTAAACTAGGCTGAAACAAAGGCAATTCTGGGATGCAGTTGTTAATTTCAGAATGAAAGGATACAACCATATTACTAGACCCCCTAATTAATCTATGTGTGAAAAGGAAGAGAAGATAGTTGTTATACCCTTCCAAGTGAGCTCCTTCGTTGAACCTACAAGCACAAAACAAGAAAACCCAAGTTAGATATGCATGTTCACGTCGGGTTCACCAAATGTAGTACCTAAAAAATAGGCTAAATGCATAACATACTATGAGAAAATCAAAAAATTAATAATCATATATGAGCACTCACTAGTCTAACATGAAATAAAAACTAATCAAAAGAAGAAGAAATGAGGTTAGAAACCCCCTCTTTCATTTGTAGCTCCCATATCCTTTCTTCTCCAAATGATGTAGATCCAACTTGCCTATAGTGCACACAATATTGAAGCAAAGTCTATGATAGGGATAATGCCATGAGAATACTTGGATTTTTCACCCATAGATATGCGATGTGGCAAGAGATTCCTTTGAAAATCCATGATGCATATGACAAAATATGCCAATTGTAAGATTCTATGACACATGGAAGTCAAAATTGGCTAAATGTGGAAGAGAATCTATGACACGTCATAAGACACCTCAACCCCACATAAAGCCAAGAATCTATGAAAAATAAGCCAAATAGGGACATGCTTAAGGAATAAGAATATTTGATTATGACATATCTTATCCAAGTGTCAAAGGAGAATCCATGAGGTGTCATATCCAAGTGTCACTATGATGCAATGTTTTATGGAATATTTGAATTAAAAATCCTTTTATTCCACAAAATAGAAATTTGTAGAAAATGGAATTAATGATAGAAAATGGAACTTAGGAAATTGAAAATTTCCATGATTTGTAAATGATGAATCAATTAACTAATAAAATTAATTAATTGAGGATGATAATTAGGAAGAATAATTAGAAAGAATAATAGGATTAAATTATGGGTTATTTAATCCTATAGAGAAAATTAGTAAATGATTGGCCAAATTGATTAAATAAATGCGATCATATCCTTTGATGAAAATGTGACAATAATAGTGTAAATTAAATAGGATGGTGATAGGTAAACCAAAGCCATGGTCAAATTGATTGATTGATTAAAATTGATAGCATGCCAAGGACACATGAAATGAATTGATTGATATGCAACATTTAATTGACATTGCAAATGCTATAGGATCGATGTTGGTTGATAAGGTAGATCATAATAACATCGATGAACATTGTCAATATTATTAAAATGGTTGATAATGCCATGATTTGACTTTGGAAGCCTCAAAAACATCAAAGATTAGATGACATGAATGATAGTTTGACCTAGCACTAAGAGGTATGACAGTACTAAAGTTAGATTGATAAGATTGATAGGTTGATAGGTTTCCAAGGCACTGAAAGCCACAACAATACCGGATTGGATAAATGATGATTGATTTGGGATGTTTGATATGTTTTGGGTTGATTAGGACTGATTTCAAGTGATTTCGAGTTGATTTGGGGTGATTTTGATTTGATATGAAATGATTTTGAAATGACATGAAATTGATATGAAAGAGGATACAAATGATAAAGTATGATCAATTTGGCCAAAAGACCAAAGTTAGTAGACTGAGAAAATGGTACAAATTAGTATGAAGAAGTGATAAAACCATAGATGCAAACCATTTTTGAGCATCTACAAATCCATTCATGCCTAATTTGCAACCACCATCACCATTTTCTATTACTCCTGCACCTACCATCATAGATTATTTTTTTATGCTACCTCTACAAAGCAACCAAACCATACCACAACAGTTAGTACCAACTCTAGTTACACTTCCTTACACTAACTATTTGGCTCCATATAGCTCCAAGTTGCCACCATATCCAAACACTCAATCCCAAATTGTAGCACCACTCTACCCATCACCTCCACCTTTCCAACAAATCCAATTTCATTCATCACATGTTCAAACTCCCATACAACACCCTTTGGCTAGACAACAATTTTACACTTACCCTTCCTTACAACAACTTCCCTATCAAAGCTACATCCAACAAGCACAAAAATATGTCGAACCACCATTCTAACAACCTTTAACTTGTATCCTAGTAGTAGCACAATCCACATTTCAGCCACCACAACATATGAACCAAAGCCGCATATGGTTGGGGGCACCGGGATTGGGGGCACCAATCATAAATCCTATATTCCCTAAATGGGAAGAGATGAAGAATGAATTGAAAGAACTTAAAGATGGAACTGAGTCTAAAACCTTCAAGTTTGAGAATTATTGTAATCAAAATTTACAAAGAAAACAACCAAGACCACGGATGATATAATGAAAAACTATGATATTGGAACAGAAAAAAACATGGTTATAGATGGTGCTACTGATACATGACAAGTTCATGTGGTAGGAGTAGTGCCTAGTGTACCATAGTGCTCCTTATCAACAAATACTAAAACAACAACAATATAGTTATCAACATAGTGCATACCAACAATTATACCAACAACCCCCATCGCAACACACTCAACACAATCCATAAGAATAAAATCATCTAAATCAAATGAACACCATTACTATAATAGGAGGGTCAATGTCATGCATGAAGAGGAAACCCTAAGTATACATCCCTTTGGGGGAACCACTTGATGCCATCTTTGAAAAGTTGGCTAAAAACAATCTTATTTGACACCCATAGACTCAACCATTAGAAAACAATCAATCAAGGGCATCGTGGTATAAGAAAAATGAGTTCTGCAAATTTCATTATGTTAAGGGGTATCCCACCCTCAAATGCATGCAACTCAAAGGTCATGTGCAAGATCTCATTGATCAAAAGGAAATCATAGTGGGTTCACAAACTTCTCCAAATGCAAGATTTTTAATATATCAAAATGCATTTCCTCCACATAACAAAAATGTGGGAAAAGCCCTTGTGAATGATACTACCACTAACAACACCAATAAACCAAACCATTACCATACCAAACAAGGTGATAATTGCAATAGATCACATAACTATACCTCAGCCTATTTGGACTATGGAAATTTGATCGATTGTATATCTTAGATAGAGCCTTCTACAAATGTCAACAATATCAAAGGCCTAGACAATCAATGTGAAATTAGCACACGAAAAACTTGGTTCAACATAGATGGACCATCTATACCTACCCCATAAAGACCACCTCTATCAGGACCACCCCCATTAGGACCACTCCCATCAGGACCATAATATAACATCTTGGAAGACCTTGGAAATATGCCAGCTCAAATCTCTTACACACAAGCCCACTTTACCAAGAGATCCTTGACAGTTCTCTTCATGATTCATGCATTCCTACTAATCTTAGTGCCATCAAATTTTGTAACCTAGTAGGCCATCTATTGACATCATGCACATTATTCTTTAAAAATTTAGACATCCCAACTATTGAGCTAGATTATATACTTTCACTTCGCATAACTGTCATGGTTTCTGACTTTGTTGTCAAAAGGATCATGATAGATAATGGATCAGCCTTGAATATATCTACTTTTAAATTTATCAAATAAGAAGGATACAATGATGTAGACATAATAAAAAAAGTCATCACTATCAAGGCATATGATAGTTTGGAGCAAAGCATTGAAGGAACTATCTTGCTACCTATTAGATTTGGCCCTATCACTCAAGAAACAGTCTATCATGTGGTTGATCTTAGCTTACCATATAACATCCTCCTTAGTCAACCATGGATTCATGCCATGAAGGTCATTCCCTTGACATATCATCAGCACATTAAATTTCTACTTAATGGCACTAAGATAACCATCCATGTTGATCCCAAACCCTTTTCTTATTGGAATATGATAGATGCGTCATATAATAATTATTACTCTAGAATTAAGATTGGAAACACCATGGCTAACTCCTCTGGCACTTGCCATGATCTAGATACCATACTATCCTCTACTCTTTCCATAGTTAAGATCAATTACCAAGGTTATGGAGAATACAGTCTTTTAGATGCCTTTGTTTTTGGTGCTTTACTACTTGATCCACACACTTGGGGGTGACTGACTTATCAGATACCAAAGCCAAACACAAATCCTCAGATCAAACAATATGGACCCACCACATTTTTTGCAAATGGAATCCTGAATGGAGAGGAAACCACCCCTGATATTAGTACATGGCTATACAGAGAACCACCTCCCAAAGGTAAAGAGCTCCTTGACTACTTTAGACAAAAATACCCACACTCACATCGTCTTGCTACTAAATAGTGAGACTATCAAGGAGGTGGCCTAGGCTATGAAGAATCAGGCATTAGATATCTTGTAGAGGCATACAAGGATAAGAAAAAGAAAGGTCTTAGCTATGGACTCCCTACAACTGGGGGCACCAAAAAAGACGGTCATGCCTTTTTAAACATTCGAATCAATCTTGTCAAGGTCAGAGACATCCCTAAGGAAGTTGAAAAGAAAGCCTATGATGATATTTTCCTTGAAAAACTTATCATAGGATCCTTTGTGCTCTATGAAATTTCTATTGACCTCATATACTTACCACTTGCTCATCTGGAACTCATTGATTGGGACCAATCAAGTTTTATCTATGTTGATGAATTCTCCATGGAGCATGCACTCCTAAGATTCATGTGAGTTGAAAAACCACACAAGAAACAACCTCCATAGTTCACTTATGTCTACAGGTTGGATTCAAAAGGTTACTTTAGGGAGGAGGAAATGTCTACTCATAAGAATGATCAAAAGAAAGACAACAAAAAGAAAAATAGAACAACAAAAGTATCCCCTGGTGAAAACTCTTTTAGAGCACCATTGGATCACTCAAAAAATGAAATAAAAATAAAGGATGTATCCAATGGTGAAAACCTTTTTGAGGCACCTAAGGATAGATATTTCATCCTTCCCTCACAAGATCATAGGCCAAAAGTGTCATCAATCCTAATAGAGAAAACCATACTAGTCAATATTAGTCTAACAAAGACCCCAAAAATCACATACATTGGAGCATCTCTACCACTAGAACAAGTGAAACTTATCATTAAGGTGCTTCAAGAAAATATTGGTCACTTCATATGGTCATATCAAGACATGTCGGGGTTGGTCCCTAAGTTAATGGTATACTACTTGGCTATAGATCAAAAGGTTAAATCATTCAAGAAAAAACTCCATAAAATGCATCCCAAAGTTACCTTACTAGTCAATGTACCTAGATTGGATCTCCAACTTGGTACCTATCAAAAATCCTTTTGGTGATACAAGGATTTTCATAGACTTTAAGGACCTCAACAAGGCATGTCTAAAGGATGATTTCCCATTACCAAATATAGACATGATTTCTGATCTCATCGTAGGTCACTTACCACTCATGGATGGTTTCTTAGGATAAAATTAGATTTAAATAGTAAAAGAAAGTCAATGTATGGCAACATTTACTACTCCTTGGGGAGAATTTTTTTATAAAATGATGCCATTTGGGTTGAAAAATACTAGGGCAACCTATTAGCAAGCCATGATGTTCATCTTCCATGACCTCATCCAAAAAAATCTTGAGGATTATTTAGATGATATTCTAGTCAAATATCTTAATGCATTTGATCATTTATCTCACCTTGAGGAAGTGTTTGATTGGCTAGCTAAGTATCATCTCATACTCAACCCAAAGAAATGTGTCTTTGGCATAACCTCTGTAAAGCTCTTGGGGTTCATTGTATCAAGCCATGGTATTGATATCAACTCTAAAAAGGTCAAGGCTATCATGGATATGTCTCCTCTACAAACACTCAAACAACTTTGATCTCTCGAAGGGAAGCTACAATTAGTTAGAAGATTCATCTCATAGCTCACTGAAAAATGTCAACCATTTACACATTTGCTAAAAAAGGATCAAGATTTTAGATGGGATCATATTTGCCAATGCAACTTTGAACTAATCAAGCAATACCTAGCTAATACACATATCCTCATTCTGCCAGTTGCAAGAAGGCCATTAATATTATACGTCATAGCTACCCTAATATTACTAGGTGCACTCCTAGCATAGCTTGACAATGGAGGAAAAGAGAGGGATATTTAATACATTAGTCGTACTATGGTTGGGTATGACCTTAATTATATACCCATGGAAAAAGCTTGCTTAGTTGTGGTCTCTGCCACTTAGAAGCTCCATCACTACATGTTGAGTCATACTATGTAACTAATATCCAAGATTGATCCTCTAAAATATATGTTATCACACACAGTACTCATAAGATGCTTGGCCAAATGGGTCATGCTTCTCAGTGAGTTTTACATCTAGTATGCTGATAAAAAATCCATCAAGGGTCAAGCTATATCAGATCACCTGGCCAATGCACCCCTGATTGTTGATCAACCTCTCCTTATGGAGTTCCTAGATGAACATATTTGTCTGATAGAGGAAAAACCATCCTAGAAATTATACTTTGATGAATGTTACACATCCCATGGTTCCAAGGCTGTTATACTATTGGTCACTCCTTAAGGTGACTATATTCCTAAGTCTTTCAAACTCTAATTCCAATGCATCAACAACATCTTAGAGTATGAGGCTCTTATTGCAAGGCTCAAAATAGTAGTTGAGTGGAACATCACAAAGCTACAGGCCTTTGGAGACTCACAACTAATTATCAAACAAGTCCTTGATGAGTATCAAACCAAGGATGATAAACTTCAACCTTACAAGGAATTGGTAGATTAGTTGAAGCAACAATTTACTCAAATCCAATTCACACAAGTGCCCATATTTCAAATCAAAGCTACAAATGCCATGGCTAGTATTGGTTCACCCTTGGAGATCTCTCATGAAGCTACATAGTATGAATTCTTAGTCGAGTAGCTACACTAGCCTACATATGAGAACTATGAATCAACATGGGTATGTATCTTGGTTGGTCCCCAATCCTCATGGTACCATGAAATTCATGCTTACTTACTAAATGGTATGATATCTTCCCAACTCAAGAGAACCAAACAACATAATTTTATTCACAGAGCTTCCTGCTACACTATCATGGCTAATACCCTATATTGTTACGGTTATCATAAAACTCTCTCTTGGTGTTTAGACCAAAATGAGGCTGCAATAACTCTCAAAGAGGTATACATTGAGCTTTGTGATAATCACATGAGCGGCATAGTTCTAGCTAAGAAAATAGTTAGAGCTAGATATTATTGGCCTACTCTAGAGCATGATGCTTGTGAATTTTTCAAAAGGTCTCTACCTTGTCAGCAACATGCAATTGTAATATGAACTCTAGCTCAATATCTTCAACCCATTGCACCACCATGGCCATTTCTATCTTCAAAAAGGACACAAGTGGATAATCACTACACTTGATTATTTCACTAAGTCACTAGAAGTAGTCCCACTTGTCATTGCCATGGGAGTTCAAGTTTCCAATTCATCTTGTATGATATCATATGTCACTTGGGCATCTTGACTACCATTTTCATTTAACATGGAGGTAACTTTGTAAACCTCAATATGGAAGAGTTGTACACTTCCCTTCACATCTATCATTATTTCTCTAGCCCCTACTTCCCACAAGGTAATTGTCAGGCTGAGGTAGCTAAAAAAACCTTACACAAAATCCTAAAGAAAGTTGTCAATGATTTTGATCGTGATTCGCATTTACGAATGAACCCCACTTTATGGGCATACCATACTTTATTCCATACATCCACAAGTACAACACCATACTCCCTAGTCTATGGTGTCAAAGCAATATTGCCTATTGAAGTTGAACACTCATCCTTGCACATTTCTTTGCAAGGACAAATATTGAATGAGGATTACAGAGTGACAAGACTCACCTAGCTAGATCTACTTGATGAGAAAAGGAAATAGGCCTATGACCATCTCACTATCTATCAAGATTTCCTTAAGAAAAACTTCAATAAAAAGTTCCACCTATGACAATTTCAAGGTGACATGGTCCTCAAAGAAAATATGAAAGTCTAGGTAGATTCAGAAAAGAAGGGAAAGTTTGAGCCCACATGGTTTGGTCTGTATGTTGTCACAACATCTTTGGGCTCCAAAGCTTATCAGCTATCAATACTTGAGGGTGATGTACTAAATGGTCCCAACAACATCATTCACCTCAAGACATTATATGCATAAGATCCTTTGTGTATCCTATTAATCATGTTGAAAAAACAACAAAATTAAAAAAATTAAAAAACCCAAAAAAGTGAAAGAAATAGTAAAAAAAAGCATCCAATGGTGAAAACTTGGCAATTCAAGTGCTTTGGATAGGTACCTTGGTGAGAACCTAGCCCATAAGTTCCATGCATATTTGAAAATTCCATTATCTATTAGTGATCTATACCCCCCACACCATCTTCCACATCTCATTGCCCAACTTTCCATCTCCCAAAGGTGTTCCAAAAGTCCATAACCACACTATCACTATCATAGTATACTATCCCCATCCTTGAGCTTGGAAATCCAATAAGAGTAGTATATTGTATCATTGTTAGCACATACATCATACCCCTATACCCTACCACATGCATCATATTAGTTGTATTTTATCTCTTGTATGATATTTGTGTGTCATACCCTTGTAAAATAATGTACTATATCAAATTGCATAATGCTACCTCCTCATCCAGAGATTTTTCCATTGTATACAAAACTACTCACATGTTGTACCAAAAATCCAAAAACATCCTAAAATTTTGTATAGTAGTCATTGTACATTCTTGATCCTTCTCTTTCTTGTATGTTTGAAAATACCTCGTGTCTGCATCTAGCTCATAAGTCACGATTGTCCTGAAGGCAAGTCATTTTTCAAATCCTTTAGCAAGATCCTATGTCATCAAAGAGCTATCCTCAGAAATTTATAATTGCTAACTTTTCCATGGTCCCCAAATACTACCTATAGGTTCTTGTAGTATTTATCCTTCTTCATGCCTAAACTTGGTCTGTCAATATCTAGTCCTACTAATCTATTTGGAAAAAGGTTACTTTGTCATGGATTTATTTCTTTCTCTTGATACTAGATTTCATTTTTGATTCTTAAAAGTATCTTTTCCAAGAAAGTTGGTTGTTCCTTCCTCAAAGTCACCATGATCTTTTGTATAATGGTACATTGCAAATGGGGAAATTAGATATAAAGTTTTTCATCAAGTCTTTTCTTCTTGTGAGTCAATCAGATGTAACTCTTTCATGTTCCAAACATGTGCTCATTCTTGATCACATGGTGCAAGTAGGTAATATCATTTTCTTATGTACTACCCAGTATTGTTTCCACTCTAATTCCTCATAGAATTCATGTGTGATGCTAGGGCAATCCTTGTGTTCTTGTATGATTTAGTCTTATGTAATATTGGGGTAAAGGCCTTGATGTTCTTAGTAACCTTGGCACATACCTAATATTCCTATATCAAATTAAGTGCTCAAACTACATGGTGGTACTTCTTTATGAAGTACCCCACCCTCAAGCTTCAAGCATCATTCCATCATCCCATCCTCTTGCTCCATAAAAAGGAAAATCTCATTCATCTCCCTTTTACCACATCCATATTATCAATTCCTACATTCTCTTACCATACACATCTATCCTACATAGCTCCACACTTTCTTGTTGATCTCAGATTGGTTTTGACAAGTGAGCGTCAACACACTTAAACCATTTACTTAGTTCATGCCGAACTAGTAATACATGACAAGAAAAACTTGTAAATATTAAACCATGCTGAGTTGCAATGAGTGCCAAGTCACTCATGTGCTGAGTCGCTCAAGTGTTGAATAGATAGACCATGCTGAGTGATTCAAGAGCTGAGTAAATAGTGGATGCCAAGTAGTGGAAGTGCCAAGTGTGCATGCCAAGCATCAGAGACTTCATATGCTGAGTGACACAAATTTGAAATATTTTTTTGTAATGGTACAAACAACCATGTAAACTTTTTTGAGCCAACTTAAGATTATATTTTGATATTTTGGAGATAAGGATGAATCTCTATTTGGATTCCCTATGCAATTGCATGCAACCAATCAGAAATGGGAAGGTTTAAGTGGAAAAATGGATGAATCTCAACCATAGATTCATACCTAACCCTAAGCCACTAAATTCTTATTAAGGAGGAAGAAACCATTAACTTTGTACATAGAGAGATTATGGAAAGTTTGAGGAATTGAAGGAGTGGACAAGATAGTTTGCATGCAGAGCATTCACAGTGACTTAGAATTGAGAGTGAATTGTAGAATCCATTAGATAAGAATAAAGGATAGAGAAAAGGATACAACATTGAGACATCTAATCATGAAGGATCAATTAGACATTTTTTAGAGGTGATCTATTATCAAGAAAGCAAGTGCCAACTGCAAGATCTATGTTGAGACATTTTAGTAGGTGATTTTAATTAAATCTCTTAATAAAGTAGTCTTAACAGGCTATATGAAATCCTTTAATAGGGTGCTTACTTGGTTGTAAGTTGAAGTCCTCTAACAAGGTACACTTCTAATAGGGTGTTGGAATCCTCTAACAAGGTGAGACCTAATAGTCTTTGTAAGCCTTTAATAGGGTAGACCATTCACAGTGTAGATCATGATTCATGGTCAAAACATTGTAACCTTAATTGGATATAGTTTACAACTGTAATAGTGAAGATTTGTGGGTGTCATCCCCACCCCAATTTTACCTTTTCACTTGGAGGGTTTTAGGGTAATCATATATGGTGTTATGTGTGTAATTTATTACATATTTATATGATTTAGATGTATGTGCTTTACATGTTATTTCAATTTACCTATTGAATGCATGAGATGGATGTGTGGTGAAAGTTTTATGGGTCCAAGTTTTAACTACTGATATACCCCCCAAGAAGTTTACCTTTCCTATTGTAATTCCAACATTTCCATTCCTAAAAAGCATCCCTACATCTTCTATCATACCACCCACATTCCATCTCACTACCATAGATCTAATCTAACCGCCTATCCTACTTTCCCTTCTTTCCAATCCTCTAACCCATCACATCTCCTAGATCTCTTTTCCCACAAGTATTATGTTAAAATATGTGTACATTATTTCCCCCCAACCAAGGCTATGGTCAATCAGTGATATGCTATAGATCCTACCCTGACATACATTTCCCTATCATCTTACTTGCTTTTCATCTCATGTCCACTCATCTCTGACTACATTACCATGATCTCTTTTAGTCATAATTTCTATTATCATAATCTCAGGTTCATTTTCATTATCATAGTTCTAGGTTCATTTCTATTATCATAACATGTTGCGTGAAAATGGTGTTTTGAAGGAAGAGTATATAATTGTTATAAAAAAGGTTTAACATGAGCCCTAGATTTTCCTAATGTATTGAAAATAGAGTTGACACGTATTGTGTTGAGCTAAATTCATGATGGTTCTTTATGGCTAGAGGGAGGACCTATCAAAATATCTAAGAGAATAATCCATAGGGTTACTGGCTAACCAACCCTAGATCGACCAAAAACACTCAAGAGTGATTGCAAGGAAATGACTAAGAAAAAAATTGGAGCAAATTGACATACGAGAGGCATGACAATAGATACAATTATTGATCCATTGTTAAACATTGCTATAAGGGTAATTTCAAATATATTCTATCATTCTAGTAGATTGAATAGTGTACCTTGAATAGCTATGGATGTTGGTTATAAAGTTGTAAAGAGAGATGATACATATGATCTAACAGAGCTACAATTGCAACAATTGATGGAGAACCTTGGAGTAGTTAGGAAAACCAAGCATGCACAATGCAAATTTGGTTCCATGCTATTTTGTATATATTTTTACATACAAAATAAACTCCCCTCATTTAGTGCTATAGGATGGAAGTCAAATAGATCCATTGTAGTATATATTAATGAGTACATTGGGCAGCTAGGAGAAAACTTTGAGTCACTAATGAGAAGTTACTTTGAAGATTTCAAGAAGTCAATGATGGAAAGGATGAGGACACAAGTTTCCTTGATGGAGAAAAATTATAACGATGTATTTTTTCTTGTTGATGATGACAACACATTTGTACAAGCTACCACACCAAGGGTAAGATGGTTGAGACCCTTAGGTTATGAGGTAAATGTAGATGAAGCCTTAGCAACAATAATAGCTCTACTTGTAGAAGAAGTAGATAAAAATGCAAAAGTTTTTGGAAATTATGAGATGGTGAAATCAAAGATTGCAATGGAATCAAAAACTACCTCTTCAATTAATAAGAAGGATAAGATGGTGAAGAAATTGAAAGCCAAATTTGGAGAGGGTGCCAAGGAGGAAGAGGAAGACGAAGAAGAGGATGAAGAGGAAGATGAACCTAATACTCAAGAACCTCTAGCTTTAACTCAAGGCATGGGAGAAGAAAAAGAGGAGGAAAAGACTAAAGGTGCTGAGGGAGAAGAAGCTGAGGAATCACCTACTCTTGCCGAGTCAAAGATGAGGAAGGAAAAGGCACAACCAATGGAAAGGAAAAAAAAAATTGTCAAACCTAGCCAAGCCAAGTCCACTGTACCTACTACCAAAGCCAACACAAAAACAACTACCCAAAAGGCCAAAGAAAAGACCAAGCAGAAAGAGCAAGGAGGATAGGAAAAAATAAAGATAGAGAAGAAAATATGTGGCTCAACTAGATTTTGATGAAGAGAGGACAGAATCAGATGACAATAGCCAATTCAAGGTGGTAGGTCACAATCCTCTATCAGATCTTGAAAACTTATGTGAAAATATCAAGAGCAACGCTGAAAGGTTTTAGTCATATTGATTTTGACAAATTGGGTAAGGAAGATAGGAACCAAGTGGAAGAGGCATTATATGCCATGATGGAAAAGTTCAAGGACACACCACTAGAATTTTCCAAATCAATACCCAAAAGCTTATATGATAGTGTTGAGAAAAAATGGCATTATTGTCCTAATTTGGAAAGACAAATCAGGGAAACAACACTAGCTCATGTAATGCTAGAGTTGAGAAAGGGGAAAATTGCTAAGGTAGACAAGAAATATGTAGTTAGATTTACACCTAAATATAGAGCATTTAGCATTCTTCAAAATACAATTGAGGATGTTTTGAAAAAGTCAACACAAATATAGAAACTCATTTATGGGTTGACCACTATTAAGGAAGGAGAAGCTAACCCTTTAGAGGGTAAAGATTATGAAAAGGAAGATTATGATAAGAAATATGATGACAAAGACAATACAATTGGAGGAGAAATAGAAAAACAAAAAATATGACAAGGCAAAAACTGAGTAGGAATAAGATTAACAAAGTGTGCAGGACACACAAGTGGTAATTGTCAATCCTCCCCATGACATAATCAAGACACCTGCAACCATAACTATAAAGGATGTTTATGATGCATTAGCTCAGAAAATCAATCCACTTACTTTAGAAGATTTAAAGAAGATCTTAGATCAATCTATGCTCCAAGCTAAACTTTGTGAAAATCTAGTTTTGGTTAGTGTAGAGGAATTGCAAAAGGCAATAACTGATGTTACAAGGGAAAAGGTGAATCCATAAGAACCACCTTCAATCATCCCTTCAGTTACTCAAGTACAACCTTTGGTTTAAACAATAATTGACACATCCACCAAGGTTGATACAAGTGTTAAAGTTGATACTGTTGAGAAGAAAGTAGAAGAAAAAGACACCACTACAAGACAATAGGAAATAGGACAAATAGATTCATCTATACCTACAACATAGAAACAAGGTACTAGCCAAGTCATAGTGATAGACCAGGGCAAGATTGAAGAGAGTGAGCTAGCACTGAAGGTGAAGGAACAAGTGGCCACCCAAGCACTGGTAGCCTTACCAACATCTGACACTCCTTCTACACAAGCTCTTTAGAATTCAGGCATAGAAGCCATTTCATTGTAAATATTAGTGCCAAGCCCAAGCTCATCAAAGGTAGAAAAGGTAATACATTATGGAGACATAAGACTTGATGAAGAAATTGTAATTCCAAAGTATGACTATGATACTATGACATTGGAACAAATAGGCATATTACAACAGGCCTTAGAAAGGAAAAAGCATCAATAAATACTTAGGAGAGAACATAGGCAGAAGCAAGCACTTCAGGATATTAAGGACATCTTGTTAGGATTATACCTTAGATAGAAATAACAATTACATGTAAATATAACCAATATCAATAAATCACATAGAAAACAACACAATACACCAAGATTTAACATGGTGCACCCAAAACCTTGGCTACGTCCACGAAATAGCAAGTTCGATATTATTATGATCTAGTGATTACAACTTGATTACAATCCATAATACCTTATAGCTCAATACTATCACAAGAACCAATTTTTTCATCACTCACCATGTAAATATCCTTAACCCTAAGCCCTTTTATACAAGTATTTTTACTGATTTATTGTAAAAACTAGTTATAACATGTCAACCACAAATTGGTGTATAGAAGCAATAACCAATTGGCAAATAATAGCCCAAATTTTTTATTTTTGGGGCAATGCCCTGAACTCTAAAGAATTTATGAAGTATGTAAAATAATTCCCTAATTAGTTACCCCCAAATTAACAATCTCCCACTTGGGGAGTGATCAAACTCCACACTAGACAACAATCTCCCACTTAGAGAATGATCTCGTAGTAATACCACCACCACATGGGGCTCCCACTGGATCAAACCACCCTAAACTATGTTGTTCTTTTATTCTTGCTCAATCTAGAAGACTGATCAAAGTTGAAGAGGAATTCAACTTCTCCCTTGTCACTACCTCTGTAAACATATCTATTGGATTTTCATCTGTATATTTCTTGTTCAACTTTAACTACCCATCATCCAAAACTAATTATCACAACTGAATGTGTTTGGTCTTTGAATGCAGAGCTGAATTCTTTGCAAGATGAATGGAACTCTGGCTATCTATAAAAAAAATTAATCCCTCTGAGGGTGTCCCAATTCTTCCAAGAAGAACTGAAGCCATATCATCTCCTTGGCTCTCTCTGTAGTAGCAACATACTTTGCCTCTGTAGTGGATAAAGTATTAACCTTCTGTAACTTAGAAACCTAGCTCATAGATGCCCCACCAATAGTAAATACATAAAATGTATTACTCTGCCTAGTATCAATATCCCCTACCAAATCTAATTCAACATAGCCTTGTCAGTCAGCAGTAGAGCCCCCAAAGTGTAAACAATTACTAGATGTTCCTCTCAAATATTTGAGAATCCATTTCACTACATTTCAATGCTCAATTCTTGGATGAATAATATACCTACTAACGACTCCCACAGCATGTGAAATATCTAGCCTTTTACAAACCAAAGTATACATCAAGCTTCCTACAACTAAATGATAGGGTACCTTGGACATCTTATCCTACTCTTCTTGTGTCTTTGGACACATATCCTTAGTCAACTTCAAATGAGTAGGTAAACGTGTGCTGACAACTTTAGCAATCTCCATAGAGAAATGTTGCAACACCTTCTTAAAATAATCAACCTGAGATAGTGTCAATTTCCTATTCTTTCTATCTCTACAAATCTTCATACCAAGTATTTGTTTTGCTGCCCCCAAATCCTTCATAGAAAATGCATGCTAACTGGCATTTTAGCACCTTAATGTGATCCATGTTAGACCCAAATATAAGCATATCATTAACATATAAACATAAAATAATGTGGTTGACATCATCCAACCTCTTAAAATAAACACAATGATCTAAGTGACACCTATTATACCCATGCTCATGCATAAAACTATCACATTTTACATACCATTGCTGAGGTGCTTGCTTCAATCCATATAAACTTTTCTTCAATCTACACACTAAGTTCTCCTTAGCTTTGACCTCAAATCCCTATGGTTGAGCCATATATATCTCTTCATCCAAATCACCATGAAGGAAGGTTGTTTTAACATCAAGCTACTCAAAATGCAAATTTTCAATAGCTACAATACTTAAAACAATGCGAATAGAAGTATTTTAATAATAAGAGAGAATATCTCTTCAAAATTGATACCTTATTTCAATGCAAATCCTTTTACAACTAACCGGACTTTAAATATTTTGTTGCCTCCATCCTCTTCTTTCAACCTATAAACCCACTTATTTTGTAAAGCCCTTTTACTTGTAGCTAACTTGCATAAATCCCATGTCTTATTTTTCAACAAAGAGTTCATTTCATCTTTCATTGCAGACTCCCACTGAACTTAGTATCCACCTATATAGTTTCATCATAACATTCAGGTTCACCAACACCTATTAGTAAAATAGAATACAAAGAGGGAGAAAATCTTTTTGGAGGTCAAATTAGCCTTGTTGACCATCTAAAATTCATTAGTGTGTCTGGTATTTGTTGTTGCGATTGTTGCACATCATGAGCAATAGCCAAAACATCATCTTTTGGAGTATCATCCAACACTACATAATCATCTTATTTCTTCTCATGTTTCTGCAATAGATCTTTGTACAACACTTTCTCATTGAATATGACATCCCTACTTCTTAAAATTTTATGATTTTCAAAATCCCAAAGCCTATATCCAAATTTATTAATGTCGTGTCCAAAAAATACACATTTCTTTGACTTAGCTTCCAGCTTGGTTCTATTTTTAGAATCTATATGAGAAAAAGCTTCACAACCAAAGGTCTTGAGAAAAGAATAACTCACCTTCTTACCAGTCCATGCTTCCTCTAGGATACCACATACCAATGGAGTAGAGGGACCTCTATTAATCAAATATACAATAGTATTGCTAGCCTCTTCCCACATGTGTAAGGGCAACCCAACATGCAATCTCATGCTCCCTGCACACTCCATTATAGTCCTATTCATGCATTCAGGCACTCCATTTCCTTGTGGAGTCCTTGGAAAATTTTTATTTCTACAAATACCATTAGTGGAGAAATAATATTTAAATTCATGATTGCAATACTCACCACCATTATCAGATCTAAGACATTTAATTTCTTACTATTCTCATTTTGAACCAAGCATTTCCATTTCTTAAAAGTTTGAAATATATCAAATTTTTATCTAAGAAAATAAACCCATACTTTTCTAGTTGCATCATCAATAAAGGTAACATAATAATGAGATCCACCAAGATAAGATACTTGAGCTGGTCCCCATACATCTATATGCACAAGCTCTAATTACTCTTTTTTATTTTTGCTTCCATGTCTTCACAAAACTCACTCTCTTTTATTTTCCATACACATAACTTTCACAGAATTCCATATTGACACATTTTACACCTAGTAAAATTTTTTTTGAATGAAGTACTTTCATACCTTTCTCACTCATGTGCCCAAGTCTATTGTGCCACAATGCTTTATTAGAATCTAGAGTAGCTATTTGTTCTCCTTGCTCAACTACAACAATTGTTCTTGAACATTCATTTTTCTTTGAAACAATTAAAGTAGAAGAAACAATATGACCTGTACAAAGATTTAAGGTGTCTACTTTCACACCTTTTTCTACTACAAGGGAACATTTTGAAACCTTCTAACTTCTATCATTAAAAGTAACTACAAAACCCTCATCACCAAGTTTTCCAGCTAAAATTAAATTCCTACTCAAATTTGAACATGTCTTACCTCATGTAGTAGCCAATGATTCCCATTTTGCAACTTAATCTTAACTTTTCACTTTCCAACAAACTGACAAGGTTCATTATCCCCCAAATAAACAAGTCCAAAATCCCTTTGGACATAATTAAAGAAATAACCTCTATGAGGTGTAGCATGAAATGAAGCACCAGAATCTAAAACCCATGAATCATCAACACTTTCTAAAGATGGAAGCAAAGCATCCTCTTCAAATTTCTTACTTAGCACATTTGCCTCCTTGTCTCCATTTGGTTTATCTCCTTCATTTTTTTTTGAGTCTAGCAATCTCTCTTTTTATTCCCTAGTTTCCCATAGTACAAGAAGTCGTTCAGTCCTCTCAATTGAGACCTTGCCTCTTTTGACTTTCCTCTTGATTTCCCATAATTTTTGAAATTACTTCCTCTCTTAGTTATTCTACCTCTGCTTTGTGCATTCAAAGAACTTCCTGATGTAGATCCACCTGAGGATTTCTTATGAGTTTTCTTACTCAAAATAACACTGATCACATCATTATATTTTAGGGTACTAGATCTAGGAACATAATTACTCACAACCATTACCAAGCCATTCCAGCTTTCAAGCAAAGAACACAAAATCAAGAGAGCCCTAATTTCTTCATCAAAATTGATACCCACAAAAGATAACTGACTAGTAATAGTTTTAAACTCATTTAAATGATTCACAATAGATCCACCTTCTGCCATTTTCATATTAAATAAATGCTTCATGAGAAATACCACAAGTTTGAAGTGGAGGGATTTTCATACAATTTTGCTAGGGTTTGCATCAACTCTTCTATTGTCTTCACTTTTCTAATATTAAATGCCATCGATGGTGCGAGGCATAATCAAATTCTTCCAAGTTTCTTTTTGTCTAAAAGATCCCAATTATCATTTGACATAGATCCCTAATTCTTGGTTTTTCCTTCCAATGGGTTCCATAAATCCTTCTAATAAAGATAGTCTTCCATTTGTATCTTCCATAACTTAAAGTTTTTCCCATTAAACATGTCAACTCTCAGCTTAGCCTTGTCTAACATCACTCCCACTCAACCATGAGACTTTTTCGTAGAGGATAATTAAAAAAAAACCTTGCTCTGATACCACTTGTTAGGATTAAACCTCAAATAGAAATAATAATTACATGCAAATATAATCAATATTAGAAAATAATAGATCATATAGAAAAGAACACAAGACACCAAGATTTAACATGGTTCACCCAAACCTTGGGCTACGTCCACCAGACAACAAGTCTAATATTATTATGATCTAGTGTTTACACCTTGATTACAATCTGTAATCCCTTACAGCTCAATACCGCCGCAAGAACTAATTTTTTCATCACTCACCATGTAACAATCCCTAACCCTAAGCCCTTTTATACAAGTATTTTTATCGCTTTAGGGTAAAAACTAGTTACAACATGTCAGGCAAAAATTGGTGAATATAAGCAATAACCAATTGGTGAATATTAGCCATTGGTGAATATGTACAATACTTCCCTGATCAGTCACCACAAACTAACACATCTTTCTAGATGCATTTAGTCTTCCAACTCCTAAAGAGACCAAGCCACTAATAGAACAAACTAATAGATATAGTGGAGAAAGTCAGAAATTAAGACCTTGATACAAATGCAAAACTTTTAGAATGGTTAGAAAAGAAGTTTCGAAATAAGGCAAATGAGAAAATATCTAGTGAGATAGCACTACAACAAGTTGCATTGGCAACTAAGGTTCAAGAGGTGAAGAAAGTACTTGAGAATATATTCTCTTTGTACACAAAACTATGTGATCCTACACTCTTGACTCAAGAGACCAGAAGTCACATTCTAAGTCTGGAACGTAGAATTACTACATCATGTGCTAGCCTACCTACAAATCTAGCTCAGAGTGAGAAGCACTTTAGGACACTACTTCAGACATAAAGTCAATTAGCTATATTAATGATAGATGAGGTAGGTATAAGAGCCAAATTGACATGTATATTGGCATCTCTCACCCAACACATGGAGATACTATACAAGGAGCTAGGCTATGCTGAGATTTTACTAAATAAAGACCCCAATCTTTCTACTTTAGATGGTCTAGTACACCTTGCTGCCAAGATTGCAATCCAAATTAAATCATTGGATGTTACTTGTGATAACTGGGATATAGCTCTAAAAATTGTAATGGATGTACATAAATCATTTTTGGACAAACAAACTATAACTGTATAGCCCATTTGACATAAGTGTCAACAGGGGGAGAAATATAACATAGAGGGAAAATGGGGTGATAGAAAATATGATAGAGAATATGAGGGAGATAAATAAAAGAGGAGATATATGAAAGGGGTAGAAATACTATGAAAAGATATAAGCTAAGGGAGAACATGAAAGAGTATCAACACATTGAAGTCAAAGTGTATTAACAGAGACATATTTACTTAGAGAGGAGCATAGATTTTGGATACAAGGAAGATCTATTAACTCAGGGGGAGTTATCAAATTTTGAGGTATCTAAGTTATTTTGAAAATTTGAAGTCTTGTATATATGCTGAGTCATGGATATGTTATGCTCAAGGGATTAAGGCTGATCATGATTATTCAAGTGTTTTTGACACTCATGTCAAAGGAGGATATTGTTGATCTCAGATTGGTTTTGACAAGTGAGTGTTAACACACTTAAACTATTTACTTAGTTCACGTCGAACTAGTAATACATGCCAAGCACAACATGCAAATATTAGACCATGCAGAGTTGTAATGATTGCTAAGTCACTCATGTGTTGAGTCACTCAAGTGCTGAATAGATAGACTATTCCGAGTGATTTAGGAGCTAAGAAAACAATGGATGTCGAGTAGTACATGTGCTGAGTCATAGCAAAAATATAGTGCATGCCGAGCATTAGAGGCTTCATATGCAAAGTGACATAGTTTTGACATATTTGTTTGTAATGGAACAAACAACTATGTAAACCATTTTAAAGAAGACTTAAGATTATATTTTGATATTTTTGAGATAAGGATGAATCTCTATTTGGATTCCCTATGAAATTACATATTTCCAATCAGAAAATGGGAAGGTTTAAGTAACAAAATGGATGAATCTCAGCTATAGATTCATACCTAACTGTAAGCCACTAGAGTCTTCTTAAGGAGGACAAAGCCCTAAACTCTTTACAAAGAGAGATTATGGAATGTTTGAGGAATTGAAGGAGTGAACAAGATAGTTTGCATGTAGAGCATTCATGGTGACTTAGAATCGAGAGTGAATTGTAGAATCAGTAAGATAAGGATAGAGGATAGAGAAAAGGATACAACATTAAGACATTTGATCATGAAGGATAAATTAGACATTGTTTAGAGATGATATATATTATTAGGCAAGCAAATTCAAACAATAGGATCTATGCTGAGTCGTTTTAGTAGGTGATTTTAGTTAAATCTCTTAACAAAGTAGTCCTAACAAGCTAAATGAAATCCTTTAATAGGGTGCTTATTTGTAAGTTGAAGTCCTCTAACAAGGCACACTTATAATAGGGTGTTGAAATCCTCTAACAAGGTGAGACCTAATAGTCTTTGTAAGCCTTTGATAGGGTAGACCTTTCATAGGGTAGATCATGATTCATGGTCAAAAAATTGTAACCTTAATTGGATACACTTTACAATTGCAGTAGTGAAGATTTGTGGGTGTCATCCCCACCCCAGTTTTACCTTCTCATTTGGAGGGTTTTTGAGTAATCATATATGGTATTTTGTGTGTAATTTCTTATATGTTTACATGATTTAGATGTATGTGCTTTACATGTTATTTTAGTTTATCTATTAAATGCATGAGATGGATGTGTGGTGAAAGTTTTATGGGTCCAAGTTTAAACTATTGATTTACCTTTCCTATTGTAATTCCAACATTTCTATTCCTAAAAAGAAACCCTACACCTCCCATCATACCACCCACATTCCATCTCACTAACTTAGATCTAATCTAACTTCCTATCCTCCTTTCCCTTCTTTCCAATCCTCTAACCCATCACATCTCCTAGATCTCTTCTCCCACAAGTATTACGTTCAAAGATGTGTACATTATTTCCCCCAACCAAGGCTATGGTCAATCAATGATATGCTATAGATCCTACCCTCACATACATTTCCCTATCATTCTACTCGCCTTTCATCTCATGTCCAATCATCTCTTACTACATTACCATGATCTCTTTAAGTCATAATTTCCATTATCACAATGTTAGGTTCATTTTCATTATCATAGCTCTAGGTTCATTTCTATTATCATAATTTTAGGACAATTTTCCATTATCGTAATCTTAGATCCATTTTCATTATCCTTGTCCTAGTTTTATTTACATCATCATAGCTTTAGGTTCAATTTTATCTCTTTTACATCATCATAGCTTTAGGTTCATTTTTATCTCTTTCCATCATCATAGTTTTAGGTTCAATTTTATCTTTTCCATTATCATAGTTTTAGGTTCAATTCCATTATCATAGTCTTATCTTCTTTTACATCATCATAGATTTAGGTTCATTTGTATCTCTTTTTCATCATCATAGTTTTAGGTTCATTTTTATGTTTTCCATTATCATAATTTTAGGTTCATTTCCGTCATCATAATCTTAGGTCCATTTTCACCAATCCCAATCTTAGGTTCATTTACATTATCATAGATTTAGGTTCATTTGTATGTCTTTTTCATCATCATAGATTTAGGTTTATTTTTATCTTTTCCATTATCATAGTTTTAGGTTCTTTTCAATTATTAAAGTTTTTGGTTCATTTCCATTATTATAATTTTTAGATCATTTCCATTATCATAGTTTTAGGTTCATTTTTATCTTTTTCATTAAATCTTCGGTCCATTTTCACATATCCTAATTTTAGGTTCATTTCCATTATCATAATTTTAGGTTCATTTCCATTATCATATTTTTAGGTTAATTTTTATCTTTTCCATTATCATATTTTTATGTTCATTTCTGTTATCATATTTTAAGTTCATTTTCATCATCATAATTGTACATCCATTTTCATTTTCCTAATCTTAGGTTCCTTTACATTATCATAGCTTTAGGTTCATTTTTATCTCTTTTCATCATCATAGTTTTAGGCTCATTTTTATCCTTTTCCATTATCATAGTTTGTCTATTTATTTTTGTTATCATTTTACATTATCATAAGTTTCAGTTCACTTTACTCATCCTTTTTATCATCATAGTTTGTTGTTTAATTTTATGTCATCCATTGTTCATCATCATAAATTTTCATTAGTTAAATTTCTTTTTATCATACATCACATAGAAAGCATCACATCCTACATCACAAAGCATATGTAGCATCATACATACCATACATCTCATATAGAAATCATCACATCATGTATCCCACAAATCAGTATCATCATCCATCTCACACATACATCACATAGAAAGTATCAAATCGTGCATCACAAAGTGTCAGTACCATCATGCATATCATATATCTCACAATCCAACATCATATCCTACATAACACATGTCAATACATCTCATACATCTCATAAAATAGAAAATACTACACTACAAATCACAATACTCAATAGACACATATTCCACCCTAAAGAATGCTCATATATATATATATATATATATATATATATGACACCCTGAAAAGAATAAAGAATGCATTACCCATCCTTGAAAGAATACCAAAGTCCATCATAGTCCCATCCAGTGTCCATATAGATATCCATACAAATACATAGTGTCTGTGCCCACAAAAATGTATCCAAAAAACTCTACATCATAAAAGTGTAGCATATCACTACTCCTGCTCATCCTCTTCCATCACATCATCAACTTGAGATACATAAGGGTTTGTTTATGCACCTTGCAATGGTGGTGGTTGTGGTGGCCTCATCCTCCCTCTGCTAGTGCTTGAGCTCTCCATCTCATCCCTCCTCCCACCAATCCCTCTATCTCATCTATAGCTTTGCTTTGTCCTATGGCTCTACCCTATGCAATGAGACCCACCAATCCTCTTAGATCCCCCAATGCTCTATCTACTCTCTCCCTCTCCCTACATGTTTGTATGTGTGTGAGCTATACTTGATCATGTTGGTTGTCTATAATGCTCTATCTACTCTACTGGCACCATGACATGATATCTTCCTCTATAAAATCTTGCTCTCTCTTGAAGGTCCTCCATGTCCCCCCTTAGCACTGTCATCTCCTCCAATCCCCCCCCACTGCCATCTGTGGCCTTAGCATGGCCACCTTGACCACCAACCTAGCCCTCTCCTCCTAGACTTTATCCATTCCTCCCTTGCAACCTCTGCCTCTCCAATGCCATCACCTCCAACCTCTCCTCTAATTGCCTAGACACCATCTACAATGTCCCAAGCTTGACCTCCACTTTTTCTACCTACCCCTGAGCTATATCATGTTCATGCTAGAATTTATCGCTCACTTCTCAGAGCTAGTTTCTCTCCTACTATGTATCTCATAACAATTGGCTCATCATGTCATGTGCCTACTAAAGAAACATGTATCTTGTCACTAAAACTCCATCATCCCCTCCTCCTGAGGATGATCCTCCTCCACCTCTTCCTCTACCCACTAGCCCTTGGTCACCTTCTCTACCTTCTTGCTATGGTCTCCTCTCTCCCTATGGCCTCGCCTCTAGCTATGGCCTCACCTCCTCTTGTCTCCCCTCTTCCTCTATCTCCCTCTGCCTCTACCTCTGTGGTGCCACCCCTAGACCATGGCCTTTGCTCACTGCCTTAGTTCTCTAGCCTCTACCCTCATACCTCCCTCTCCTCACTGCACATGTAGTCCCCCCTACCACCACTACCGGTCTAGTCACTTGTGCCTAGCCTACTAGCCTTGAGAACTCAAACTAATCCTTGTACTCCTGTGTGGAGCCAACGTCTATTGCCCTACAAAACTAATCCTAATCTTACGATGCTAGGTCTCTCTAGTCTTGTAACAAACCCTCCCTTTATAATACTACCCCAAAAAGAGTCACTAACTCTCTTGTCACTCACTGATACCAATTTTATTCCCCTAGTGTGACCTATAGCCATCCAAACTACCACAACACCCTAGCTAGCCAATATTTCTTGACAATTTACTCCCATCACGCAAAAATTAAACATGGGGAAATGGTGTAAGGCAATTGTTTCCTCTCCTTAGCCCATAGCTCATAACCCATATATGGCCTCCATATGACAGTCTATATCTCATCTTACTAGACTCACTAGTAGTCGACCTCCTCTATATGCTGATACATAAGAGTATCACCCCGGCTATATACCATAGGCTCCTTTGGGTGCCTATCTCTCGCTTGATCATCTTGAAATTGCAATGTGCTCCCAAACCCACACCTGTAGTAGAGTGAGAAAGTGCACACTGATCCCTTGGTGGTGCCCTATGACCTAGTATACTATCTTATGTAAATCCTGATATAACTCAGCTAACATCAATGAGACCCATGCAACAGGGACTCTGTCATCCACAATCTACATAATTATCAAAATCAACACCAAAGTCACTCCTGTATCATTAGTATTTGGGGAAATATACCCCAACACTAGCCCAAATACGTAGAAATATATCCTCCTCTCCACTACCACCCAATCCAAGTGCTCTTCTAAGGAAAAATGACCCCTCTAGATATGGAACTAGACTTCATGCCTCACTAGTTGTTGTACTACCACCTTTCTTGTAATCTCTCTCATCGCCATCACCAACATGCCACACACTTGAAGCTATAAAATCTTGTACATGTCCTTCAAATTCATCATCATCTCTCCTATTGGTAGATGAAATGTCCCTGTCTCACTATGTCAATGCTTGCATAACACTATCTCCATAGCCATGTAGGTACATGTATGAGGCAATTTGAAAAGGTAACCTAGCCCAATGACTTTGATCCACACCTAGTTCATCCCTATAAGGTGCTCCCTAGCATGGAGGACTATAGCATGTCAGTCTCGTGACACCAAAGAATCTAGTAACCATTACATCAAAGCAAGTGACACTCAAGTCAGGTTTTTGTTCCTTGTACCAAAATAGTCTACCTATGTTTCACACTCCCTTTTCCCACCCAATTAATTTTTTACCCTTTCCCCACATTACTGTGAGTGGATTTGGATTCCCATGAACCTAATTCCAACCTGCATTCCCACTACCTCATTTCATAGTGGGATCATTTGTTAAACCTTCTCTAAATCCCCCAAACCCTAACCTACATTCCCACTACCCATCCTACACTCCCGCATTTCTACAACCATAGATCGCCATGAGAACATGTCTTATCCTTTACTCATTCTAATCAACTTTGCCCCTGTTCCCATGTTGATTCTTTCCTAAACACACCCTATTCTACCAGGAAAAACACATTCTCACATTCTAGATTGCTATCCCACCTATAATTCAAACCAAAATCATGCTCTCATGATAACCACCAACCAAAATTGCGTTCTCATAAAAATGACCCTCCATAGCTCAAAAAAATAATATCTCGGTGTGAATATGAGAGAAAATAACCTTTTCTCACCCTCTTAGACCCTCTTATAGGTCCCCTATGGTATCCTATTTTCCTCTATGAGCCCTCCAATGACCCCCTTTTCCTCCAACCTTTTTATTTTCACAATTTAATTTCCATTTTAACACCTTTTTAGTCCTTTTATGTCCTCCTTCTCACCCTAATTTATTGTAACTTTTCAAGAAGTTGTAAAGCCTCGTTATCTCTTGCCGCCACATTCTTGAGGAGGCATCATACAGTCCATTCTCTCCTCTTCTACTCGAGACTAGGGTAACCATGTTGGCTTAAAAATATTCTTCCCATTGTTTATATCTAGACTTCTTTGAAATAGTGTTATCCCAAAACTATGTCAAAGAGGTGCGAAATGTACACCTAAATTTTATTATACCACTAGGTAATCTAATGTAGTCATCTTTTAGGACATTATTGATTAAGGATTCTATGTTTAATTAATTAATCATCATCCCGTAGCCAATTAATTAATTTAATTAACTATAGTCCAATTGATAAAATCAAATGAAAACCCAAAATTAAAATTAATTTATCAATTAAAATCCCCATTCCTCTATTGAATTAAATAAATGCAAAAATTTATTCAATTTAATTCCACATCCCCATTTATTAAACAAAACATTTAATAAATCAATTGCAAAACCCTAAACCCTATCATTACCATAAGCCAACCCATTCACCCATACTAACCTCACTTATCCAACTAACTAAACCATCCCATCAAAGATAAACCAATTACCTCCTAACCCCTCTCCTAAGCTAATCCTAATTATTTTCGTAAACATGTTTACAACTTTAAGCAAGTGTTAAGACTTTATAACCCAAGCCAAATTCAAAAGTCTCCCCTATACTCTCACATTCCTATCCAAGAGCATTAATGACTCTTGTATGCCATAAATTCCCTTAAATATTGCTTATATCCCTCTTCCAAACTCCTCCTCCCTCATAATCCCTTTTGACCTACAATTTTGACCACCCAATTTCCTTGTGACACTTGTCACAAGGCTAGGGATTTGAAGAAGCACAATCTGTGTGCTCCACCTTCCTTGCATCCTAGCCCTCCCTCATCATTCTTCCATCCTTGCATCCTGACCCTCTATCTCATCATCCCTTAGCCTATAAATGAAACCATCTCACTTCAGAATTCATATAATCTTTTTATGCAAAATTATAATGCCATATTGACCACTACAACACAAGCATTTCACACCCTTACAATTTTAAAATCCATCCACAGCTCTATTGTTGAAACCTTCATCCATCTCCATGCTTCATCACCTACCACTTGAAGCTTCAGCACACATCCCCCATCATTGGACATATCAACATTATCATAGGTTACACTCAAGGAGCTTACCATTTTTGGCCTATCTTCCTCCATGGTGTTTGCATTTGTCTTATCATAAGTGGTTCTTTGATTTAGTTGTGAATGTTAATATAACTATTAATGTTCATAGCATACTAGGTTTCATAGCATTACACTATCTACTATTAGATTCCTATTCTAGATGGTTTCCCATAAAAATACACTTTCTTTGGGCAGGCATGCTAGATCCCAACATAGAGTTAAAGGGATATCTATTGCATCCCATCTTTGTGATTTGCTAATTATCTCATATCCTTTTTTGAATCTATATTAGCCATCCTTGGAGGCTCCACATATAAGTTTTTCTTCTATATCTTTATGTTTTTCCATTCTTTGATTGATGAAGAGTTCATATTGCTATTTTTCATGTTCTAACAAATTTGTATCTGAAATTGATCTCTATATATATCTTGTTGATTGTTTAGATGTGGAAATTGTTTGATAGTCATAGACTGAATTACCCCATAGATTGTCAATGTATTCATTATATTCAAAGGGAGATTTAGGTTATTAGGGGCTAGGAGGCCATCCCAAGAATCTTCCTAGAAAAAAGCATTTCTCCTATCACCTATAGTACAAGTAAGATTATTACTAATATGTGTTCAACATTGCATCATAAAATTCCAAGTTCTAGATCCCTTTAGGGTATTGTTAGTTCAAAATAAGGATATCTAATCAGATGAAGATTGATATGTGTCATATAATTTTTTTCCCATTTAGTATCTTTCTCATGAAACATTCTCCATACTAGCTTTTTCCCCAATGCTTAATTCTTCCAACTTAAATTCTTTATACCTAAACCTCCCACTTCTTTTAGTCTACATATATTGTCACATTTGATAAGAGCTTATTTTTTCTTATCCTCTATCACATTCCAGAAAAAGTTCCTCATCTTTTTGTCTAATTTATTTTTAACACGTTTAATTAGAGGAAGAAAAGATATATCATAAGTTAGAATGGCTATTAATAATGATTTTAATTTAGTTTCTTTTTTTACTTTAGTTAACTATCTACCTTTCTAATTATCCATTTTTTAATTGATTTTTTCTAGAACAGGCTGCCAAGACTTAGTCTCCCTATTACCTATATCAAGTTGTACACCTAAATACTTACAAGTGAAATAACATTTGTTGAATCACATGTATTGATATATTCTATATGATAAAATTGGTGAGGTATTTGAGAAAAAAATAGATTTGTCTTCATTAAATTTTGACCAAAGGCTTCCATGTATGGTGTTATGATTTGTTTGAAATTACAAGATTCTTCCATTATTCTTTCTCTTGGTAGGATGGTATCATCCGCAAATTTTTGGTGGGTAATTCTAGATATATTTTTAGTGGCTATAGCTCCTTTAACGAGGGACTGATCTTGAGCCTTCTTAGTACTTATTCCAAAGGCCTCTATAATTATGATGAACAGGAAGGGTGAAATCAGGTTCACTTATCTTTTTTCTCTTGAGATGTTAAAGAAACCCTCTGGAGTTCCATTGACATGTAAAAATATTTTTGAAGTGGCAATATAGTTGAAGATAAGACTTATCCATTGATGCAAGAAACCAAAGGCTTCAAGGGTTTTACACAAGAATCTCCAATCTACATTGTCATATTATTTTTGAATGTCTAATTTCATGAGCATGCAAGATATTTTATTTATTTTGGAAGAGCGAATTATTTCCTAAGTAATGAGAATATGATCTAAAATTGATCTATTGGGAATGAATCTAGTTTTCTATTTTGACATGGTGTAAGGAAGAAGTGAACAAATAGGGCCAAAGGCACACCTAACTATCCAACCACCTCGCTGAGTAAACACAATGAAAGAAAAATGGTGCAGGAGCATCCTAGGTGTAAGAGCAACCTAGCATCAACCAAAAAAAAAATCCTTTTAGTTTTTTCAATAAGGGTTGTCTTAATGCATAGTTGTTGTTTGCGGAGGCTTGATACTTAGTAAGCGATTAGCCTAGAAAATGTCATATTTATATTCATCTACTATCACACTTTACCCCATAGTTTCAATGTATTCTCAAGCTATTTCCATACATTAACTTGATTTATGAAGCATTAACTATGATAAATGATTTATTTATTAGCATTTGCATGTGTAGCTAGTTGATGCTAAATTGTGATGATTTATTATGATAATTGGTTATTATTGAAATTTAATTATCTTGAGGTGATTAACATATTTTTTGTGAGGTATTTGAGTCATTCATGCAGCTGGAAAGAAGGAGAAGCAAGTTGACACTTGTCAATATTCAGTAGTTGCAAGAAATACAGAAAATGTCAAAAGTCAATTTCAATAAAATAGGCATATCTTACTCAATTCTTAATGAAATTAAGAATGGATTACAGATTTGGAAAGGTGAAAAAAAGGTGCACAAACCCTTTTGAGGGTTTTATTTTTTTTAGAGTAGTTAATGAGCACCATGGATCAGAAGTTGACTGAGGAAAAGGTGGCACGTTTTGAGGCAGCAAAAAAAACCACTTTCACTAAAAAGATCATAACTTCTACATTTCTTAATGAAATTCAGATTTTCAAAATAAAAAAGGAGGAGTACAATGTGGTAAAAGGTTTTGATATAATTCAAAATAATAAAGGAGAACCATACACTCTAGTGGATGCTGAAAATGTAGAACTAAAAATCAATACACTTATTCATTTTGTAATAAATCTCTTCCTTGTTTAAAAGAATGATGGGACACTTGTTAGATGATTGTTATGGAGTTGATAATCTTATATATTTGAAAATGTAATCAAGTATTTAATATGCTGACATAGCACAAGGCATAGTATCCCCAAAGGATATTTCCTAGCCCCTAGCTATCTAACCACATAGTGGAAACACAATAGCAAGAAACAATAATGCAAGATTTGATACCAAAGTACAATTCTTGATTCATACATAGATAACTGATTACATGCAATATGCATGGCTATAAGGCCTTCTGGGTTTAGGCCAAATAGAAATAGCAATTAAAAAATTAGTACTATAAGATCCAAGAAGATCCAACCCACATATTATCCTAGCTAGCCTAGATCTGTAACAGAACAACAATCTAGAAGAAAACCACCAAGGAAATCTAAACTTGTGCTCGCAAGCCTACCAAACAATTTCCTTGTTTTCTAGCCACAACCCTAGTGCTACTCTTCAAATTCACCTTTTCCTTTATTCCATCTCAACTCCATCCAAGATCCAAGTTTAAATTGCCTCACATTTGATGCTCTATCTACACATTCACAACTTCATCACAATCCTACTGTAAGCTGCCTCACATTCGACGATCTACTCACAAACTTAAGAAAACTCACCCTTCTACTACTCCCATGAATCATTACATCATGAATGAATGACTAAAATAATCTAAAAGATCCCCAATTATACCAATCTAAGCCATAAGTTTCCTTAGAACACAAATTAAATACAAATACATAAATTAAATGCCACAAGTTGGCTTGCAAAAGCTATTAAATGTCCAAAAATTGATATCTAAGTAAAATCATAATATCTCCTACCTCCAATTGAATTAGAACTCGTGCTTCAAAATGTAGTTATTAATATAGGCCCTCTTTAATCTTTGAAATTTTCATCCTCTAACTCATTAAGAAAAATTAGTTATATGACCTGCAACAGGGACCTAAAAACACATCTCCAACAGAAAGGTAAAACGACTCCAACTTCAACTCAATCCATCCAATCGCTATGCAATCGTGAGGAAATGTTCTCCATTGTGTCTCCAACACATCCATAACCATGAATATAATAGCTCTACCAAAATCCAAGCTCAATGCTCATGCATCAAACTCCCCAGGTAAATATAAAATTGTGTCCCACACTTTGACGCCTAAAGAAAGAGGAACAACCATCTTCATCTTCACCGAAGGCTTCCACTCCAACAGGAACAAGAAAACCAATATACTCATCATACAAATCTATATCACACTATCAAAAAATAGAATCTCAACCATCCAATCAGCATGCTCACTCTTAGGAGCAAACTGAACATAATGCTTTAACAAAAAACATTCATCCACATCAGCAACTAGTGAATCCATACGAACAACAGCAAGCCCCACATCAATCACAATATGAAGATCTCCATCAATACATGCCAAAATAACAACACCAAAAATCTCATTTCTCACAATAAGATGCTTTACAACACACAACTCATCACTAGTAGCAAACAAATCATCCACGACCAAGTGCTCTACAATTTCCATGTCAGACTCAACCAATTGATCATGTAAACTAATGTCCATCGCAAAGTGCAATTCTTGATTCATAGATAGATAACCGATTACATGCAATATTCCTAGTTGTAAGGCCTTCCAAGTTAGGGCTAAATACAAATAGCAATTACAAATTTTTTTATGAAAGATCCAACAAGATCCAACTAAAAGATTATTTCAGCTAGCCCAAATCTATAACATAACAACAATCTGGAATAAAACCACCAAGAAAATCTAAACTTGTTCTTGCAAGCCTACCAAGCAATTTCATTTCATTTCTAGCTCTACTCTTCAAATTCACCTCTACCTTTATTTCATCTCAACTCCATCTAAGATCTAAGTGTAAAATACCTCACATTTGGTGCTCTGTCCACATATTCACAACTTCATCATATTCCTACTATAAGTTGCCTCATATTTGGTGATCTACTCACAAACTTAGGAAAATTTTCCCTTTAGCTACTCCCACAAATCATTCCATCATGAATGAATGAGAAAAAGACTCCAAAAGACCCCTAGTTATACCAATCTAAGCCAGAAGTTGGCCCAGAACAAAAATTAAATACAAATACATAAATTAAATGCCACAAGTTGTCCTACAACAATAATTAAATATCTAGAAATTGACATCCGAGTAAAATTGTGATATCTCCTAGTTCCAATTGAATTAGAACTCATGCTTAAAATTATAGTTAGTAATCTAGGACCTCTTTAATCTTTTAAATTTGTATCCTCTAACTCATTGTGGAAAATTAGTTATATGGCCTGCAATAGGAACCTAAAAACACATCTTCAATAGAAAGGTAAAACAACTCAAACTTCAACTCAATCCATCCAATCGCTATGCAATAATGAGAAAAGGTTCTCCAATGTGTTTCCAACACATCCCTATCCATGAAAAGAATAACTCCACCAAAATCTAAGCTCAATACTCTTGCATCATTTGCAGACATACATAAATATATAAACATATTAGATAATATACAGTTCCTGCAGCCATTACTGTGTAGTTTCTTGCAGCCATTACTGTGTATTTAGATTTATCTCTAGAATTTTCTTTTTTCAATGATAGAATAACTTAGAGATTTTTATAGTGCATATAATTTCTAGACTTGTTTCAAGTATACATCATCGAGTTGACAATTTAAATGAACCTTCTCTATTAGAAAGATAACCGCTCATTTTGGATATCTAATCCATGAGTTGTGTTTGTAAACCAAGTTATTGATCTAACTGGGAAGCCAATAGTAATTCATTCATATGAGCTCTGAATGTTCTAATTTTAGTGGTGAAGGTTCATTTTAGTTATATCAATTTGTCAGTGGAATGTCATGGCCAGATTATATGTATTTGTAAATTTATTATAGATTTTTGTTGTGTAATTTTGGTATAAAAAATTAGGCTCAGTTTTGAAGGCCTTAGAGGCCCTTGATGAGGTCCAAAAACTTAACAAATGGGTCCTTGCACTTAGCCAAGCTTGTAGATTAGGAGTTGAGGTTTCTAAAAAATGGTTATAATAGCCAATCAGAGCAACAGTTCAAGAGTTATGGTCTTCCAAAATTGGGTTACAAAAAATTTACAAAATAAATGTCAAAAGTGTATTTGGCTAACTCTATATGTGGTATTAGGGTCTGTTGGCTCTAGGTATTAAGTTTGAGTGTCTAGAACCTTCCCAGGAGACATAAAATTGCCTATTTTAGAAAGACCCGAATATTGTCCAGGACAACTTTGGGTGATAGTTCAAAATTTTTTCTTGTAGATTACTATAGTGAAGGCACCCATGTAGGTTAGCATATTTTGATGTTGAATTCTATAATTTTGCATTTATGTGTTTATCGTATTAAGGGGAGAACCCTTCATCAAGTGCTATTAGAGCTAGAGTTCCTAAGTGTGTGGATAGATTGCTAATTGTGAGGCAATTCACAGTAGAACCATGGTTTGGGCTAAGTGTGTAGATAGATCATTGATTGCAAGGCAGTTTGTGTAAGAATTTGGTATAGCTCTGATACCATGTAAGAATTTCTTATAGCTTTGATACCATGTAAGAATTTTCCTAAAGAAACAATTCAATGCCAAGATCAAGAAGCTCAGTAGATAGCACAAGAGAGACAACTGATGATAAAATGAGAATGGATATTAGATAATTGGATGAATACATTATAGAAGTGCCTTGTATATAAAGGCAACCAATATGTCTAGGAGTCAGTAAAGAGATAAGAATAACTACTAAGCACATGTCCACCAAGAGTGAATTATCCTCCATTATCCATGAATGCATGTGCAACAATGAGAGGATAAGAATGCAAAGGTGCATCTCATAAAGAGATGTAGTAGACAAAATGTGCTCAATTGGAGTGCAAACAACTGTGTTGTATACATGACAACTCATATGAATATGCAAACTCCTAGGTGTCTACATGACAACTAATATGCCAATGCATTAACCTAAGTAAACTTAAGTAAAGTGTAAATAATAAATACTTATTTACACCAACACCCCCCCTTAAGTGCATTTTAGGGAAATATACTTAAGCTCACAAAAGCTAAATAATGATACAAGATGGGTCCCAACTACTAGGGCATGCTAGGTACCCATGTACAAAATGCAAGTGCAAATGATATGCAGTGCAATCTCTCATAAAGTGAAGAAAGAGGAAAAACCACCTTAGAAAAACCCACCCCCAAAAAGAGAGATGAAAAAACAAGATACATGGATGGATGGAGTAATTAAGACCCCCCCCCATTACAACATACATCATGTATATATAATAGAGAAGTATGAGAAGAAAAAAATCCTAGAAGAGGAAAAGGTCCCCCCCATAAGAGAGAAGAAGTAGAAGAAGAAGAGAGAAGACAAGGTAGTCCCCGCTCAATACAGAATGGCCATCAGTGATAGCTACTCCAAGATGAATGTAGAAGCTGATCCATGACTGCTGAATAATGTTCCTCCCCTTACAAAGAAACAATGTTATAGGGACATATGAGATGCTTCCCTAATGTGTAGAAAGAATCTTGAAGATGAATGATGTCTTTGAAAATTGCTCAACTATCCTTATGTTGACATTGATGGTCACCCCTTCCAACACTACTAAATAGAGCAAGTCTAGATCTAGCAAGGATTAATGTAGAACATATCCCAAAGAACCAACTTTCTCCTCAAATGATAAAGAGACCTCCTAAAACTACTATACACAAGGATCCACAGTCATATCAATTGAAGAAGGATCTTCTTTATCAAAGAGAAGATGTATATCATCAATAATGTCTTCTAGATATACTATGTAGGACTCCACAAACAAACCTTAAATATCTATAATTTAGTCATCCCCTGATGTTGGAACTAGAAGAAAAGGTGTACCCAACTATACTGAGTTACATGGACCTATCACTGTAGCAATGTATGCATGTGAATATACTGATGTTGTGACCTTGTTCTTTTTCTATTAGAAGGATCCCGCACAAGTGAGCCTATTGAATCACTATCACTATTGTCACTATCAATTTCCACAATGTATGAGGTATGGAGAGGAGTAGACAATAAGCTAGGTGAACTTTCCTCAAAGTGAACATTCCTCTCTATGAATATCTCATGAGTCTCAAGATCCATAAGTCTATATGCCTTAACACTTTCTTCATATCTAATGAAAGTACAAGGCCTTGGTGGTGGTGCCTTGCATTTCCTTGAAGATATGTGTGCCCATACTAGAAAACCAAAAAATTTGAAGTGTTTCACAACTTGGTTTCTTTCACACTATGCCTCAAAAGGAGTCATTCGATCTAAGACATTATGAGGAGATCTATTAAGGATTTAATTGGCACTACTTATAGATTCTACCTCAAGTGATGGGTCAAGAGACTTAGCTTGAATCATACAACTTGCCATTGAATTAAGAGTTCTAATCCTCATTGTTGTAACACTTTTCTTTTATAGACTAAATGCTACGAAATTTTGAACACGAATACCCTCAAGTTTACAAAAGTCTCTAAGTCTTGAGTTCACATGTCTGCTTTCATTTTCCATACAGAGAACCTTGATGGCTTTACATGATTGATTCTCAACATGATTCTTGAAGGCAAGAAAATTATCAAACACTTCATTGTTGTGATCAATAAATTAGACCCATGTATAGCATGAAAAGTCATCAATGAAAGTGAGGACATAGAAACCCTTGCTACTTAATGTCACTGAAAAAGGGCCTACTAAAAAAATGTGAACCAACTCAAGAACTAACGATGCTCTCCAAGACTTCTCTTTGTCAAACTTCTATTCCAAATGCATATCCATTGAACAAGTTGAACATTCACCCTTAGAAAAATTAATTGTAGGTAGACCTTTGAACATATTTTTTGAGCTAAGTTGATGAAGATAGCAGAAGGTAAGATGTCCATACCGCTCATGCCATAATTTATGTTGTGATTGTGAATGTGTTAACAAGGCATGTGAAGGAGACTTAGGAACAAAGTGGGAGAAAGAATAAAGCCTTGTGGAATGATTAACGTTACCCACTGCAACCAATGAATCATCCTTAAGATTTTGCACCGTATCTGAGTCAAGAAGGAACTCAAATTTATTGCCACCTCCATAGTAAGTGATTTGGTAAATTGAAAGGATATTAGTTCTAAGGTTACAAACATAGAGAACATCTTTGAACTCTCCATTTTCATTCTTAGTTTGTCCTTTCCCGTCAACTTCCACCTGTGTATCATTTCCTACAAAGATGTGAGGTACCTTAGATTGCTTCGATGAAGAAAAGTGTCCTTTTGAAGAACCCATATGATGTGAGGCACCTAAGTCAAGAATCCATTCCCCTGAAGAACTTGAACTTGCCATAATTGCTTGCCCTTTTCCCTTTGAAGTGATGGAGTTGAATCTGTGGAAGAATTTGGCACATTGATTTTTTTCTTCCTAAGTAAGTTTTCCAACTCATCTGTTCTCTTAGTCTTGCAATGATGCTCATCATGATTTGGTTTCTTACAATATGCACAAAATAGTTTATCCTTCTTGTTGGAAGAAAAATTTCCTTGTTGTGAGGAGGAAGATTTTTGCATCTTTGATTGTGATTTTGGCTTCCACTACTTTTTCTTGTTGTTGTTGAAAATTTTTCTGCCTTGATTTGTTTGGTTCTCACTACTAGCCACCAATGCCTTGGACTTTGATGACTTGAGAATTCCCATATCTATCAACTTGGATTGTTTGAACATCAACTTTTTTGCAAATGCATCAAATGAAGGCTTAGTGAAGGCACTTCTCATGGTCAACTTGTGAGTGTTGTAACTTGAAAAAAATAATGTGTACTCTAAAGGTAGCCTCTTCACGATGTGATGAATCAATCTATCATCCTCCATGGGATTATTACAATCCTTAAGTAGTGCTCTCAATTCATTGACTTTATTGAGATAGTCTTGAATTGTGTGAAAATTCTTAGGATCCAAGAGAAGTAGACCATTCTCAATTTGGAATCCCTTTTCCTCATCCACCTTACCATACAACCCTTCAAGTTTGTCCAAAACACCCTTGGAATGCTTAGAGCTAGAAATGTGGAAGAAAAGTTCTCTATGAACACAACTCCTAATAATTCCTAAAGCCTGGTTGTCTTTGATTTTCCAATCAACTTGTGTATCAACATTAGTGGGTTTTACAATTGTACCATTAACATATATATTTAAACCTTTTTCCATTACTCTACTCCATACAATATCTTTCCATGTAGTATAAATGTGTGAAGCTAAAAGTGGAGTTTTAGGTGAACCCATGATGCAAAAAATTAAAAGAGTACAAGAGAGAAAGAGAGACACAAGAACAAAAAACACCCTCCCCCCCCGCCTTCTCAATCAAAGAACCCTCCCAAAAGTGATGCTTTTGGCACTTTATATTTAGTGTGAGTATAATAGCCACTCAACAATTTTGGGCCAAAGTAGAACTCTGATTTTTTGATATTTACAACTGAAAATATGAAGCTATATATGACTCAACAAGATAAGACATAAGACCTCTTAAGGATCTAATTAATTAAAAGTACCAAAATAGGCCAAAAATGACCAAATTATGAAAGTACTATGTCCATTCAAAATTACTCCAAACTGATAGCAGATCTAGAAAGTAGACAAAAATTATGCACTTTCAAAAAAAATGGCACTCGAATATGTGTCCATATGAGCTTGAACGAAGCCTCTAAAGTTGTAAAAATTGGGATTGGAAATTTTTAGAAAAAATCAAGAATAGATATCACAAAAAAGCTACACCAATGTGTAGATCATGAAATTCTACCCCAAAACAAAAAAAATAGCTCGAAAGGAGGAGTCCATATGAGGGAATTATCGTCATTTTAAAATCACCTTTGTAATTATTTTTCTTGAATCTTTGTCATCATACCTCCAAAAGTCAAATGACTCTAGATTTCACCTCAGATGTCTGATTTTGATGAAATAAAAGTTGATTTAGGGGTTTTTCAACCTTCTAAATGTGATGCCAACATCTAATTTGCACTAGCAAGCTCCAATCTTGACCATGCAAAAAATAATAATCTCTCAAATGGCTATGCAATGAAACTCCTATGGCTCTGAAACCATGTAAGAATTCGGTATAGCTCTGATGCCATGTAAGAATTTGCTATAGCTCTAATACCATGGAAGAATTTTTCTAAGGAAATAATTCAACACCATGATCAAGAAGCTCAGTAGATAGCACAAGAGAGACAAATGATGATGAAATGAGAATGGATATCAAATAATTGTATGAATACATTATAGAAGCGCCTTGTATATAAAGGCAACTAATATATCTAGGAGTCAACAAAGAGATAAGCATAACAACTAAGCACATGTCCACCATGAGTGGATTATCCTCCATTGTACATGAATGTACGTGCAACAATGAGAGGATAAGAATGCAAAGGTGTATCTCATAAAGAGATGTAGTAGATAGCATGTGCTCAATTGGAGTGCAAACAACTGTGTTGGTTACATGAAAACTCATATGAATATGCAAAATATTAGGTGTCTACATGACAACTAATATGGCAATGCATTAACCTAAGTAAATTTAAGTAAAGTGTAAATATTAAATATTTATCTACACCAATAGTTTACAAGCATAGATTCATAGAGGAATTAAGAACCCTCTAGAGGCAAATACAAGCATTATAAGAATAGATACGTATAGGAATGAATCTTGCCTTAGGAGATGATGTTCAAGTGAGGATAAAAGGGAAGAAGAGGAAAATATGGACCAAGCTGCAGTAGAGGAAGTTCTTAACCCATAGGAGATGTAGCTTTTTAAGATCATTTCCACTATTGGAAAAAGACCTAAGTTTGATATTCTCACATTTTTGGGAAATCTCAACCTAGAGGAATTGATTGACCAGATCAATGAATTGGGAGAATACTTTGAATATGAAGATATTAACGATCCAGATAGGGTCAAGTTTATGAAAGCCAAACTGAAGGGTCATGCAAAGATTTGGTGGCAAGAGATCCCATTGGGTCAAAATAAAAGAGTAAAGGACAAAATCACTAGATGGGATTGGATGGTAGCTAAAATAAAGTGATAATTCATTTTCGTGAATTATGAGCTTGATCTATTTAAGAAAATGCAAGGGTTGAAGCAAGAAAAAAAATATATTCAAGAGTATACCGAAGAGTTCTATCGAGTTCTCATTAGAACTGGCCGTGTAGAAGATGATAAGGAGAAAGTGGCTTGTTATCTTAATGGGTTGAGGTCCAAGCATTTAAGATGAGATGAGTCTTTTTCAAGTGACCATTATTGAGGAGGCTTACTAGTTTTCCCTAAGAGTTCAAGAGAAGCTAAGAAAAGAGTTTGATAAGAAAAATAGTGGTAGACATTGTAGTGGAAAATCTAACAAACAGTCTTATGGAGGCAAAAATGATGATCAAAAGAAAAAGGATGAGGCTGGAAGTAATAATCAGAACTAGAGGGAAAATAATTCTACTCATTTCCATGATCAAAATAATAAAGATCAGAGAGGAAGAGGTAGAGGAAAAGGATTTGGAAAAGGAGACTTCCATGGGAAATGTTTTCATTGCAAAGAAGAACGGCATATAGAATTTGAATGTTTCCATTACCAAGAATGGATAGATTGAAGAATAGAAGGCCATATTAGGGTTTCACATCTTAATGAAGATGCCAAATCATCACATTCTAAAGATGATGAAAGAGGAGAAGTCATAGTTAATAGAAGATTCTCGTTGAGTGGTGAGAATGAACCTTATCAAAGAAGGAGCTTGTTTCACACAAGGTGAAAATGAAAAGATAAGTATTGTGAAGTGATCACTGATGGTTTAAGTACTGACAATATGTTGTCATAAGTGATGGTGACAAAATTGAAAGTGAAGAGATAGAAACAAACATGCCCATATCATATTGCTTGGGTGCAAGATGACCACAAGGTCATGGTCAATGAGCAATGCTTAGTGAAGTTCAAGATTAGAAGCTACTAGGATGAGGTGCTTTGTGATTGTTGAAAATAATTGTTCAATTGTATATTATCTTTGATGTTACAAAAATGTCAAGTCTTTACTAGCTAGTGTCTACCAAGCTCACTTGGGTGATGAAGATAGTTTCTAGTGTTGTTGAGCATTCTAGAGATAATCAAGTTTAGAGTGAGTTTCTTTTGAGTTCACCTAGGCACCAAAGGGAGTTTGCAGGAAGATAGCATCTACCAAGTTCACTTGAGCACCAAAAAAAAGTTGGCATGGAACTAGTGTTAACCAAGCTCACTCAATTACTAAAGGGAATTCAATTTAGGATGTAGTGTTAACCGAGTTCGCTCAGTTACCAAAGGAATTCTGCAGAAAGTCTTTTCTAAGTTAGTGCTGACTAAACGAGGTTGGCTAATGAAGGATTTTATTGATTCAACATATTTAGTTTGATAAATTTATTTGTTAAGTCTAGCTGAATTAAGGGATGAATATTGATTATTTGAAAGTGTATTCAAGATGACTTGGTAAGTTAAATGATATAAGTATAAGTTCAAGTTGTGGGATTGAATGTAAGGCATGGGATTGAAAAGACAAATCAAGGAAGTGAATTGGAAGGATATCAGAGTATCATGAGTTGACTGACCTACAAAGTTTTATCTAAGCAAGGTGGATCAAGTATTCAAGCCAATATAGAGATATGAAATCAGAAAATAGAGTTGCATGGACAATCAAGTCATATCATTTTTAGTCCCTAATAATTTTAGCAGTGAATCAAAACTCTAAACAGAGTTATCTTAACAACTATTTTCCAAATCCTCTAATAAGGTGGCATTTCTAGATTTAAGTGTCTAAAGACCTTTAACAAGTTCACTCCTAATAGGGTGATTTAAATATTTTAATAGGGTCACACCTAAAAATGTGTATTGTAACCTTTAACAGTGTTGTCTCCTAACAGGGCTCACTTTAGAAGAGTGAAAAATAATAACTAGTTGCAATTGGTAGTTTTTCCCAAATCTAATTTCCACATTAAATCCGAGCGTTACATGTATTCATGTTATTTTCTTTATGTTTCTGTAATTAAGTTAATTAAGGTTAATCACATTTAATATCACAAGATCTACATGTTTAGTTTTAACCAACTAAAAGTACATATATTCAGTACTAACCAAGTAATTATGTGCTAACTGAGTTACAACAGTATTTTAGTTTTAGTAGACTTTGATTTTGAATTGTATTGACATCTTAAGGGATCTTGGATTTTTTTTTGTGGTAAATGATTCACCCTTCACCTCTTAGTTACTCCTCTTATATTTCCAATAGTGATATCATGCCTATGGACATATGTTATATGTTTTTTGGTAGGCTATGCTAGTTTGATAGGCATGTTGTACATCATGGGCAAGAAAATACCTACACTCTAACAAAGGATGGAGTAAAGCATAAGTTGAAGTTAGTGAAGGAGAAAGAAGATAAGTTATGTAGTGCTACTAGAATATGTTTTGTTGATGGAAAAGATTTTCTCAAAGGTATGAAGCATGAGCATATGTGTTTTGCTATAATTACAAAAGATGGTAAAGAAGAAGTAGAGGAGGTACCTATAGAAGTTACAAACATGATGGGAGAGTTTTTTGATATTGTGTTAGATAATGTACCTGATATATTACCCCCAGTGGGGAAGATCAACCACTAGATGATTTGATTCTAGGAACTAGTTTTCCAAACAAGGTAGCACATAGAATGACACTAGTAGAAACTGAAGAGTTGAGCATACAAGTTCATGAGTTGTTACAAAAGGGATTGATTTGAGAGAGTCTAATTCCATGTTATATACCAATAGTATTAGCACCAAAGAGGAATGAAGATTGGAGGATCTGCACATATTCTCATGCTATTAACAAGATCACAATCAAGTATAGATTTCCATTGCCAATGATGGATGATTTTATGGACTGTTTGAGTGGAGCTGAGTATTTCAAAAACATAGATCTAAAGAGTGGATAACATCAGATTCACATTAGAGAAGGTGATGCAAGGAAGACTTCTTTCAAGAAAAGGGAAGGATTGTACGAGTGGTTAGTAATGCCTTTTGGGCTAATCAATGCACCAAGCACTTACATGCAGTTCATGAATGAAGTACTAAAATAATTTTTGGGTAAGTTTGTCATTGGTTACCTAGATGAAATTTTGATCTTTAGTAAGATATTGGAGGAGCATTTGAGGCATATGCAAAAGGTGTTTGATAAGTTGAGGCAAGAGAAGTTGCTAATAAACCTAAAGAAGTATAGTTTTGTGAAGAAGGAGTTGGTGTACTTGGGATTTGTAGTCTCAGCAGAAGGTCTAAAAAAGGACCCAAAGAAAATGAAGGCTATCCTGGGATGGCCTACTCCAAAGAGTGCTAAGGAGGTAAGGTATTTTCATGGATTGACTAGTTTTTACAAAAAAATCATAAGAGGTTTTAGAAATATTTGTGGGCCCTTGACTGAAACAATGAGAGGGGATAGCAAAGAATTTAAGTGGACTCAAGGAGAAGATAAGAGTTTTAATCTATTGAAATAGAAAGTTACAGAGAAACCTCTTGTGGTCTCCACAACACATGCCCCATTCCTTTCTAGGAATGGGGACCCACTACCTTTTTTCGACTCCCAAACTCATAGTTCAGGAGTTGGGAGAAGAAAAAACTTGATCAAATAAGTTAAAATTTTAAAGTAAAAAATCCAAATAATAATAATAATAATTATTATTAAAAAAAAAAATAAACACAACAAATTAAATAAGTTCTAGGAGATCATTTTTTTTTTGTTTTGTTTTTGTTTTATATATATCCAATAATTAATCATTTTTTTCTCTTTGTGACATGCAGGTAATACAATCAAATGGTGTCCACATCCAGATCAACAACAAAACTAGTTGTGTACAAGTTCCAAGGCATAACCCTGAAGTCACGGTTGCACAATGAACACTCTCAGATCAAAGACACAGAACTTGGACACACAGACTTGGGAGAGTTTTTGAGGATTTGTAACAACCCAACTAAAAGATCTTCTTTCAGATCCACCTTAATCTGGTCTGGATTGGTAAATGCAGCATCACATCCTAGGACCGTTCAGTCAGTTGAATTGATTATGACCTTATCTTGACATTTTATCCTTGAGGAAAGGGTGGTAAAGAGCGTCACCGAGGAAGTGGTCTTAGATCTATGACCTAATAATATCGATAGGGTTTTTCACCTACCTAGAGCTGATCAGTTTATTAGGCTTTCATATGAAGCAACCAAGAGGTGGCATAAAGATCCTCACTAGGAGGCCATTGAATTTATATATTACTCATACTTTATTGAGAAGCCATCTCAGAGAAAGACAATCAGTAAAGTAGATATGACTTGAGGATACACGAAGGATGACATTGGATATTCAATCATTCTCCTGAGTAAAGTTATGGGATTGCCTGCTGTGGGTCAGCTCACTCCAGTCATTATTAACTTCATTGAGACCATTAGACATGCAAAGATGCCACTATATTGGGACACCACACTTAGTGAGAACTTGTGTGATCAGTTGTAGATAGTAAAGGACAAGAAGAAGTTCTATATGACTTCTTATGTGGTATATATACTTGCAGCGAGAGCCACCCACTATCTCGAGTTGTACAAGAAGGGCAGCATGCAGGATCCTAACACATGGCCATATATAGTTTATCCTTAGCTAGTTAAGAAGAAGCTCTCCCCGCAAAGCAAAGAGTACATGATTGTGAATGTGTTGGAAATGATTGAAATAATTATAAGAAAAGTTGAGGGAGATTGCTGGAATAAAATATGGAACTAGTAAAGAATGTCCTCAATCATTGTTTTGTCATTGATGTCAAACTTGCTACTTGTAGGGATGACAATTGCTTTAGTGATCCAAATACTATCAACTAGTTGATTGTCAAGGTGGAGGAAATTAATAAGATGTAACTAAAATACCTAGAGAAAGTTTGAAGTTATGATGTTGGAATGAAGTACAAGGATCAGATAAGCCATTGATGAAAGAATGTATTTGATGACATACTACAAAGAATGGGCACACTAAAACACATCAAAGATTTAAGGCTTTAACTAAGTCTTTTGTGAAGCTCAAACTAAGTTCATTAGAGAGGAGCCGGGCAAGCTAGTAAGAGCCGAGTAAGTTCAAGTGTTGAGTAGAATCAAGTGCCGAGTAAGTTCAAGTGCCGAGCAAGTTCAAGTGCCAAGCAAGTTCAAGTGCCAAGCTAGTATAGGTGCCAAGTAACACAGAGGTGCCGATCACCAGTAACTCAATAATGCCGAGTTGGTGCATTATTTAGGAAATCAAAGATTCACCAGATCTAAGCTGACAAGGTTGTTATCTAGAAATCTGTGAATTAAAAGGAAGATAAGAATGATGAGTTGGTGGCACAGAACACCATGTAGAACATTTTTAAGATACAACTGGCAGAGTTTCAAGAAGAAAACAAGATATGGGGTAGATACATTGTATCCTACCTAATCAATTTTGAAACCCTAAAATTGAAGAGGGAGAATTAAGCGATAAAGGCAAATCAGACTTCTATATAAGAAGACATAAGTTAATAAAAAGAGAGAGACAGAGCGAGAGGGGACAGAAGGAAAGAGAGATAGTGGTCAAGCATAAAAGCATGAAATGCTGAAGAATGTGTCGAGGAGAAGATAGCACAGAAATTCTATTTGTATAGATGACCACAAAGATGATTGCATTGGCAGAATGAGTTAGAGGACTTAAGGAGACGAAGCTTGAGAGGAAGACAAGTAGTCAGAGCTAAAGAGATTAAAGCCAAGCATAAGGATTGAACTGAAAGTGTGATCTGAAATCTGCAAAGTATGTTGTAAGTTATATCAGATCAAAAGACCATTATTGTTACTTTCTAGCAATTGTAACTGTAAGTCTAAATCCTATGGACTTAGGTTGGTTTAACAACCATTAGAAAAATCCTTTAACAGGGTGACATTCCAAGTGAATGTTCTAAAGACCTTTAACCAGGCCCATTCCTAACAGTTTGGTGAAATCCTGTAACAAGGTCACATTTAATAGTGTGTTGTAAGCCTTTGATAGGGCAGGCTTTTAACAGGGCATCACTTCAGAAGAGTGAGAATGAAGTAGCATGTTACTGGTGGTTTTTTCCAAATTGGGTTTCCACATAAATCATTGTGTCATGTGTTGATCTTGAGTGTTTTATCTTTGCATGTTGATTTACTATAACTTGCTTATATGATTGATTTAAGTTTGATCAAATGAAAAGGATATGGATTCATTAAAAGTAGTAAAAAGGTATTAATAGGGAATTTGGACCTTGAATAACTGATTCACCCCACCTCTCAGTTATTCTAAAGAATTCTAACAATTGGTATCAGAGCCTGACTGTTGATTCAGTTTAAAGGGACTACTAGCAGAAAAGATCAAAATGCCAAAAAGAGAAGTTCCCAAGCTCAACAAAGACAACTTTGTTGCATGGAAAAGTTTGATGAAGCTACATCTTGGATCCATAGGAGATTATGCCCAAAATTCAATTTTCACTGAACATGTAGATCCAACAGGTGCTCCTACTGCAGAAGACATGTAAAACAAACAAGAACACAATCAGACAATGCTGGAAATTGCATCTGCACTTAGCTATGCTAAATTTGATGATATCAAAGGATGTGACACTGCATTCAAAATGTGGAAAGCACTATCAAACATCTATGGAGGAGATCAGAATGTACAAAGAGCAAAAAGAGAAAGTCTCAGAGGAAAGTTTGACAACATGAAAATGGAGGAAAATGAGAATGCTGCTCAGTATGGTGCAAGAATAAAGGAAGTGGTAAGTGCAATACGATGCTTGAATGGTCAACTGGATGAGGATACTATTAATAGTAAGTTCTTAAGAACCTTGCTCCCTATTTATGCTATTAGAGTATCAGTAATACAAGAACTAAGGTGCATACCAGGAAATAATCTAAGCTTTGAAGGTATAATAGGTAGACTCACAGCATTTGAGTTATCTAACTATGACAACTACAAACCTGAAAATGTTGAATCTGCTTTTAAGGCAAAGTTATCACTGAAAGATGCCAAACAGGTGAAATCAAAGAAAGGAAGAAAAGTGAAGTATGTATCTAGTGACAATAGCACTGATGAGGAAGATGTGGAATAGTTGGAAGCATTGCTCGCTAGAAGATTTCACAGGGGTGAAGGAAAATTCAAAGGTAGGATGCCTATCATTTTTTTCAATTGCAATGAAGTAGGTCATATTGCTGCAAGATGTTCACAGAAAAAGGATTCCAAGGAAAGCAATAAATACAAGAATAGAAGAGATGATGACAAAAGAGATTACAAAGAAAAAGGTAAGAAGTGTTATAATTTTGAAGAAAATTCTGATGAAAATTATGATGAAGTTGTTTATGTAGCCATGAAGGACCAATCTGACGAAGAAGAAGCCACAACACTGGTGACTTGTATAAACAAGAATGACAGATGGATCATAAAAAGTGGATGCTCACATCACATGATAGGAGACAAAAGTAAGGTTGTCAACTTTACTCAGTATGATGGAAATAGTGTTAGATTTGGTAATGATGCTCCATGTCAAATCAAAGGAAAAGGTTCCATTAAGCTCACATAATAGATTTCATGTGATAATACATACTATATTGAAGGATTAAACTACAATCTACTGAGTGTCTCACAGTTAGGCAATATAGGTTGCAAAGTGGAATTTGGAAACAAAACTGCAAAAATCTATGATACTGATGGTAAACTAATAGGAAAAGGAGATCAAACAAAGAGTAATTTGTTTTACCTTGATATGGATGATGTTTCTTGTCTATTTGCAAAATTTGATGATGAATGGTTATGGCATAGAAGATTATGTCATGTCAATTTTGATAATCTAGTCAACATCAGTAAAATGAAGAAAGTCAGAGGTCTACCAAAATTGAAAAAGCTTGATAATATCATGTGCAAAAAATGTCAGCTAGGAAAGATGACAAAATCAAGTTTCAAAAGCAAGAACTATACATCTAAAGAGATACTTGAGTTAGTTCACACTGACTTATGTGGCCCAATGGAAATACAAAGCTAGAGAGGAGATAAATACATAATGCTATTCGTCGATGACTATTTCAGGATGATGACTGTCATATTTTTAAAACAAAAATTTGATGCTTTTCAAATGTTTAAATGGTATGTGGCCAGAATTGAAAAGGAAACTAGAAAAAGCCTAAAATGTCTAAGATCAGATAGAGGTGGTGAGTTTACATCAAAGGAATTTGAGATATTCTGTAATGACAATGGAATCAAAAGACAAACGTCGGCTCCTAGAACTCCCCCACAGAATGGAATTGCTGAGAGAAGAAACAGATATGTGATTGACTGTGCCAGAACATTAATGATGGAAAAGAATGTTGCTCTAAAATACTGGCGAGAAGCTGTAAGTGTACCTGTTCATAAACTGAACCGAGTACAAGTCAAGAAAGGTACAAATACAACACCTTTTGAACTATGGTATGGTTACTCACCCAATGTAAAAAATTTCAAAATATTTGGTTGCAAATGTTTTATCCTTAAAGATATTAGAAATGGAAAATTTGATGCAAAAAATGATGAAGGTATATTTCTTGGTTACTCCACAAGAAGTAAGGCATATAAGTGTTTAAATGTTAACACTAACAAAATTGTGAAAAGTACAAATGTAAATTTTGATGAGCACACAGAAGTCCAAGCTGAAAAACGAAAGAAAATGGAAGAATACAGAACCTTTGTATATTCTTATGAAGGAATGACTGGTGATGAGGATGATGACAATCAAATTGAAAATCAACAACAAGTGTCAGTTTCAGCCGATTCACAACTAGTGAATGCCGAGTTGCATTCAGAAGCCGAGTTACAAAATGAAGAAAATGCACAATCTGATTCTAAAGACAGTACACATAATGAAGAACAATCTGACAATGAAGTGCATAGTGATCCTGAATCCGAAAGATCAAACATGGAAACAAGGATAGAGCCAAGATTATCCAAATATGTAAAAAGACATCACCCTGCTAAACAAATAATTGGTGATAAAGATGCAAGACCAATGGCAAGGAGTAGACTAAGACATGAAACATGCCTGATTAGAAAATATGAACCCAAGATAGTATATGGTGCATTACAGGATGATGACTAGTATAAAGCTATGGAAGAAGAAATTAATCAAATAAGGAGAAACAAAACCTGGAGTTTGGTTCCCAGACCAACTGACAAGAATGTGATTGGTACCAAATGGGTATTCAGAAACAAACTAGATGAGAATGGTGAGATTACCAGAAATAAAGCCAGATTGGTATGCAAGGGTTATGCTTAAGAAGAAGGAATAGATTATGGAGAAACATTCACCCCTGTTGCTAGAATGGAAGGAGTAAGAACTTTACTTGCATATGCTGCCTATAAATATTTCAAAGTCTATCAGATGGATGTAAAATCAGCCTTCTTAAATGGTATATTAGAAGAAGAAGTCTACATTGAACAACCAGAAGGATTTGTTGATGAGAACAATAGGGATATGGTGTGTAAGCTACATAAAGCACTCTATGGTTTGAAATGAGCACCTAGAGCATGGTATGAAAGACTTCACAAGTATCTAGTGCAAATTGGATTTGAAGGAACTAATGATAATAGCAACATATACATCAAAGCTGAAGAAGGTAAAGACATTATTGTATCTGAAATTTTTGTGGATGACATAGTATTTGGTGGTAAGGAAGTACTTTGCAAAAGTTTTGCTGACAAAATGAAACATGAATTTGAAATGTCTATGTTTGGAGAAATCAAATTTTTTGTTGGGTTGCAAGTACACCAACTTAAACATGGAATATTTATTACACAATCAAAGTACATCAAAGAAATTCTTAAAACATTTGGATTGGAGGAATCCAAACTAGTAATCACACCAATGGCCACAGGAAATAAGATGTCCAAAAATGATGAGTCAACTGAAGTCAATCAAACAATGTACAAATCCATGATTGGAAAACTACAATATGTTGTGCATAGTAGACTAGACATAGCATTAGCAGTTCGAATAGTGGCTAGGTTTTCTACTAATCCTAAAGAAAAACATCTCATAGCAGTAAAAAGAATAATGAGATATCTCAAAGGGACTAATAATTTTGGTCTATACTACAAAAAGAATGGAAAATTTGAACTCAATGCATATACAGATGCAGACTGGGGAGGAAACATTGATGACAGAAAAAGCACAAGTGGAGGCGCATTATATCAAGGCAAAAGGCTGGTTACCTGGACTAGCAAGAAACAAACATGTATATCCCAATCCATTGCAGAATCAAAATATGTGGCAGCTGCAGTCAATTGTACAAACATTGTATGGCTTACACATCTATTGAATGGAATGAAAGAAGAAGTAACAAAACTGGTGATATTGCATTGCGATAATACAAGTGCTATAAACATATCCAAAAATCTAGTGATGCATGAAAAAACCAAGCATATCACAATCAAGTATCATTATGTCAGAGAATTGGTAGAAGACAAACAAGTGAAGTTGGAATACATTCACACAAAGGAACAAATTGCAAATATCTTCGCCAAACCATTGCCTAAGGATGCCTATGAATATCTTAGAGGCAAGCTGGGGGTTATACCCCTAACCCAAGCAGTTTAAGGAAACAAGGAAGCTGCCTTGCATCAACAGGAATAAATCCTTGAAATATTAACAGGTTGATGCAAAGGATGACAGCAGGTACAAAAAATCCAAATCAGTCACAAGCATGGTGACAGAGGGAGAAAAAAAACAAGAAGCCAAAAGCTTATATCTTGAATGATAAAGATGCTACATCTTTGGAATTTATGTCAAAGAGGGAGAAATATGCAGGGAAACTGATCAATGCAAAGAAAGAGGGAGATATATATACGAAAGAGGGAAATACCTAGTGAGATTAGTAGTGGAATACAACAAGACAACATATACAATCTTGGTGGTAACTGAATTGATTACTTGATCAGTTTGGTTTGCCATCAATGCCAAAGAGGGAGATTGTTGGAAATAATTGAAATAATTATAAGAAAAGTTGAGGGAGATTGCTGGAATAAAATATGGAACTAGTAAAGAATGTCCTCAATCATTGTTTTGTCATTGATGTCAAACTTGCTACTTATAGGGATGAAAATTGCTTTAGTGATCCAAATACTATCAATTAGTTGATTGTCAAGGTGGAGGCAATTAATAAGATGTAACTAAAACACCTAGAGAAAGGTTGAAGTTATGATGTTGGAATGAAGTACAAGGATCAGCTAAGCCATTGATGAAAGAATGTATTTGATGACATACTACAAAGAATGGGCACACTGAAACACATCAAAGATTTAAGGTTTTAACTAAGTCTTTTGTGAAGCTCAAACTAAGTTCATTAGAGAGAAGGAGCCGAGCAAGCTAGTAAGAGCCGAGTAAGTTCAAGTGCCAAGTAAGTTGAAGTGTCGAGCAAGTTCAAGTGTCGAGCAAGTTCAAGTGCTGAGCAAGTTCAAGTGCCTAGATGGTATAGGTGCCGAGTAACATAGAGGTGCTGAGCACCAGTAACTCAATAATACCGAGTTGCTACATTATTTAGGAAATTGAAGATTTGCCAGATCTAAGCCGACAAGGTTGTTATCTAGAAATCTATGAATTAAAAGGAAGATAAGAATGATGAGTTGGTGGCACAGAACACCATGTAGAATGTTTTTAAGATACAAGTGGTAGAGTTTCAAGAAGAAAAGAAGATATGGGGTAGATACATTGTATCCTACCTAATCAATTTTGAAACCCTAAAATTGAAGAGGGAGAATTGAGCGGTAAAGGCAAATCAAACTTCTATATAAGAAGACATAAGTTAATAAAAAAAGAGAGAGAGCGAGAGGGGACAGAAGGAAAGAGAGATAGTGGTCAAGTATAAAAGCATGAAATGCTGAAGAATGTGCCGAGGAGAAGATAGCATAGAAATTCTATTTGTATAGACGACCACAAAGATGATTGCATTGGCAGAATGAGTTAGAGGACTCAAGGAGACAAAGCTTGATAGGAAGACAAGTAGTCAGAGCTAAAGAGATTAAAGCCAAGCATAAGGATTGAATTGAAAGTGTGATCTGAAATCTTCAAAGAATGTTGTAAGTTATATAAGATCAAAAGACCATTATTGTTACTTTCTAGCAATTGTAACTGTAAGTCTAAATCCTATGGACTTAGGTTGGTTTAACAGCCATTAGAAAAATCCTTTAACATGGTGACATTCCAAGTGAATGTTCTAAAGACCTTTAACCAGGCCCATTCCTAACAGTTTGGTGAAATCCTCTAACAAGGTCACATTTAATAGTGTGTTGTAAGCCTTTAACAGGGGAGGCTTTTAACAGGGCATCACTTCAGAAGAGTAAGAATCAAGTAGCATGTTACTGGTGGTTTTTCCCAAATTGGGTTTCCACGTAAATCATTGTGTCATGTGTTGATCTTGAGTGTTTTATCTTTGCATGTTGATTTACTATAACTTGCTTATATGATTGATTTAAGTTTGATCAGATGAAAAGGATATGGATTTATTAAAAGTAGTAAAAAGGTATTAATAGGGCATTTGGACCTTGAATAACTGATTCACTCCCTCTTAGTTATTCTAAAGAATTCTAATAGAATGATGCCTTCATCTTTGCCATCATTCGATTCATCAAAGGGGATTATGGGAAGAGATTGTCTGATTAGGCCAAGGCACAGATCACAGCTCTTGGTGCATATTTCATCTAGTTCTAGACATTCACATACATTCATGTTGGTGGTGCATCTATCCATCCAAAGAAGCTCCCAAGATACCTAAGTGAAAAGTTAGTTCTAATGGAAATTTCTCGGCAGATTGAGTTAGCTTATGAGAGGATCAAGAAACAACAAAGGCCTTGTTGGGATTGGCCTTTTGTAATAGGAGCATACCAAGTAAAGAGAAAGCAGGATATCTTGACTTTTGAACGGGAATGGGAAAATTATCCTCTCAAAGAATATAACTCTCCCTGGCCATTCTTTGACAATTTTGGTAAAGTGGAAAATCTGGCAGGAAAAGAGTTCTACCATGAAGACACCATTGAAGATCATTGGATGAATGCCAAAAATGAGTATGATTTTCATATCAAGGACTATTGTAGAATGACTTTGCATTTAGTAGAGAAGGCTCTCCATTTGACCATCCCAGATGAGATAAGGTTATAGGATTCATAGGAGCTATTGGATCCCTTATTCAATATAGATAAAGTTGGTGAAAGGCCCATCCTAAATGCAGAAATTGATAGAGAGGAAGGAAATGATATTAATCATTGAGTAAGACATGTCATCAGAATGAAAAAGATTTGGATCAAGAAACCCTTTCCACTTGATCCAATTTTGGATACAATGATATTCCATGCACATGCTCACCCATAAAAGGTAAAGGGGAGGAAAGTCACAATTCTTATCTTTGTGCTCCAGTCTCCTATCAGGCCAGAATCAGTCTACCATCTTGATCGTCCAGTTGGATACTACCATCCTTTAGAGAAGAAGAAAGAAAAGAGGAAGAGAGCCTCTCCTCAAAGGATCTAGATAGAGCATGTTGAAGAACAAGCCCCTTCACAACAACATTAATCTACTCCCTAGGACCCCCGAGACCCTAAAATTTCTCATATCCAGGTTGATTGTCCATTGCCTCCTATTTTGTCAAGCCAATAAGAAGAGGGAGAGATTCCAGAGACATCCATTCATTCGATGCATGAGGAGCCCATTTCTCCTATGGTTCCATAGAAGCAAAAGAGGGTCAAGGCTAGAATGAACAAGAGGCAAAGAGTTCGTAAAATATTAGTGCCTAATCCATTTGTTCCTGAAACCATTCCTGAGGAAGAATCAAATGGGGATGAAACAGAGTTAGATGGGGAGGAAGAGAAAGTTCCTCTATAAGGGAGAACCCGATTAGCAAAAGCCACAGAATTGGAAAGAAAGAAGAATGTCACAAATACCCCACCACCCACCCAAGCTGAAATGGTAGAACTGTCTTCTTCGAAAGATGAAGTACAACCATGGTTAAATGAACAAAGGGAGCTAGGTGATGATATTCTCTCCATTCCAGATTTTGATTTCATGCTAGTGGGTACATAATTGGTTGGAGATAAGATTAGAGATACTCCTACAGGTGAATTTCAACAGCAAGATTGGACGTAGATGCCACCTCAGACACAAGGTCCTCATCCAATGCCCCCATCTTCAACTCAGGTTATGATGGTAGATAAGGTTTCAGTGGCACTTCCACCTCTGAGTTCAGAAGAACATGTTTAGAAGGAATTATCATTACAAGGAGAACAAGAACCAAGGGTTATTGATGAGCCCTCAAAAGAGGCACAAGTAGTATAATGTATACAACAGCCTCCCCAGGAAGTTGAGGATCAAAATATGGGATCTACGAAAATTGAGACTATAGAAGAAGAACCCTCACAACAGGAGACTTCAAGCAAGAGTGACAAAGGGAAGGAGGTAGTTGAACACATCCCTTCATCATCTAGAGCCAAGGATATAGAAATACATATATCGAGATGGTTTTAGAAGGAAATAATGATGAGTGCTAAGCATCAATTCCTTGCTTCAGAGGATGATATTTGTGACATTGCAAAGATTTTGAACAAGCCTGACTCTCCATTACAGGATGCAACACCATTTGCATTCATTACTACTCCTCAAAACCATGACTTATTTACACAGGTGGCTCACCCTCTGAAAGGTATAGATGAAGAAGCTATCAGCCTTCAGGACTATGAAATGAAGGATATCATGTTAGGAAAGCCTACACAGGATACTTCTCGATAGATGATGATTATGGGAGTCAAGGAGGTTCTTAATCATATGGAACATGATGAGATTGAAATCAGAGCACTTCGAAGGCAAGTTGAGATCTTGAAAGGATATTTAGCTAAAGTTATTGGTCCTCTTGATTCTGAACACCCTGAGTAGACTTTGACTACCATTCTTAAAGAAGGGGAAGTTGTATGGCTCAGTCCATTTTTGAGTTCTTGTTAGGATTGGCGAGACAACCTTGAGGATAGGGGTGTCACTATAATTATAGGAAGTCTGAAGTTATTACATGCTACACAAGAGAATGTTGATAAGATCCTAGCAATTTTGAGGTAGGACTTCAGTATTATGGATGAGGTATGGGTTTGGAGGAAGGATTTGCAAACTCTACAAGCCATAAAAGGACAAAGGTACTGCATTTTGATTGATGTATATACTGGAGAAGAGCTAGACATGATAGATGATTGGATAGAAAAGATTGCAGAGGGAAATAAAGTAATGGAAACATTGCATGATGAGATACATAGGCTCAAGGACCAAGCCTAAGAGTGAATTTTGGAAGTAGAAAGTTGTAACGTGATGCATGCTTGGATATTTTTGAAGATGAAGAATGAGAGAAGCTTTTACAAGTTGAGGAAATTGTGAAAAATTTTAGAGAGACTTTAGAGGAAGCATCCAGTGATGAAGACATTAGACAAGCCTTCATAATAGAAGAAGCATTGTTAAAGTTGGATACCAAACTCGAAGATTTTGCAGAAACTCGAATTGAGGTGGACAACTATAGATAGAAGGTCAAAGATAAGTATGAGGCTTTGGATCTTCTCGATGTTGCTAAGATTACTGAGATTATAGAGAAATTCAAGGGCAAACATCCAGACATATCTTTAGGATAAAGATGAGAAAAAGCCAGATGCCAGAATTTCAATTTTAACACTTAGTAAAATTTTGAGATTTTGACCCAGTCAAAGTCCGCAGGTCCGCAGGTCCACAACTTCACAATTCAGAGGTGCACCGATAGTTAACTGCCAGTTCCAAAAATAGAACTTTCCATGCACTAGAAATGCATTTTGATGGCAAGTTAACTTCGACACACATCAAGTGAAGAGCCAACTTCTATTTTTGGTGTCTCCATGCACTTCTACTTTGACTGATGGCTTCCTCCTACTTTCTCTCTCATGTTTTCATTATTTTTGGCATGTAAAGGTCTCATGCATCCAATTAATGAATAAAATATGGATGGAGTCCCTCTAAGAACCAGTTAGATTATCAGTTTGTATATATTTAGTTTGTTTTAATGTTTTAAAAGCATTTTATTGCACCAAGATATATCTGACTCTCAACACAAATTGAGGAGACGATTTCTTATAAATACCCCATTGTAAAATGTAAAAAGGGTTGCTGTTATTATGCAATAAAATTATGCTTTTGGTGCTAGCATTCAGAGTGTAGTTATTCTTGCCTGAATGTGTCATTATCTTGTGGATTTTATTCATGAGATTGTGATTGAGCCAAAGGTTTATTGCATTGTTTTTGGTTGTGCAATCTTTTAGTTCTGGTGTTTGCTATAGATATATGAATTACATTGATGTAACGAGCTTGAGAAGAAATCACCCGATTGTGTCTACATAGCTTTTTGTCTCACATGAGCACACTTTTCGTGGCCTTGTGATTTGATGAAGAGTGAAACATCATTCAATTTATTAAAGATTCTCATCGACAATTGCATTAGTGGATTCTAGGAAGCGTTGTTCCTATTTTCATTGGTTTCCTACCAATTTCTTCAAAGGTTTAACTCGGAGCGTGTTGTGTTTTGTAGCTTATGTCTATTTAGGAATTTCAATTTCAAGTTATTTGATTTCATGTTATTTTCTTTTAGTTTTGTTATTTTCTTTCCTAACCCCCCTGTTAGAATAGGACCTCATAGTAGCTGCATTGTTATAGTTGCATTCATTGAAAAATAGAAAATACAAAATAATTGTTCTTTTGGTGTGATATTTTGAGACAACAAACAAATTTTATATGACTCTAAGGTAAAAGAGTTTTTGGAACCAGCAAAGGCCTCCTTGTGAACATTCACATTTATCTTCTATTAAGCGGGTTTTGGCACGTCGCAAGACAAACACTGAACCTTGAAGTGGATCATTAAAAAAGATTTGCTTTTCAAGAGAGGAATTACACTATGGATTCCTGCCATTGACCTCGTGCAAAATGAATGCCCAACTTTTTAAGAGAGGAATTACATTATGGGATTCTTGCCATTGACCTCATGCAAAATGAACGGCCAACAAAACCTATTTTATCACTTCCACATTTTAACAAGGTAGGTAGATTGTGATGCTAGTGGTATTGCAATAAGAGCTATTTTGAGCCATTAAGGTAGAATTGTTGCTTACTTTAGTGAGAAATTGAATGATGCCAAAAGAAAATATTTCTCTTATGATAAATAAATTTATGCTATAGTTCAAGCATTGAAGAAGTGGAAACACTATCTTCTTGCTAAGGAGTTTTTTTTGTATACTGATCATCAAGCTTTGCAATATTTGAATAGTCAAGGAAAATTGAACCAAAGGCATTTTAAGTGGATTGAATTTTTAAAGAGTTATACATTTTTTTTGAAACATAGGGGTGGGAAGTCTCACAGAGTTGCAAATACTCTTAGTAGAAAATAGCTTTTTCTAATAGAGATTTATATTGAGGTGTTTGGGTTCAAGGAACTCAAGAATTTGTATCCAAAGGATCCTAATTTTGGTAAAGCATGGAAGACTTGTACAAAAATTATTACACTTGACATGAAAAAGTGGTTGAATTTCGTAATCAAAGATGGTATTTTGTTCAAAGGAATCCAGTTGTGCATTCCTAGAAGCTCAATGAGAGAGAATCTTATCCAGGAGAAGCATAGTGGAGGATTGGTTGGACATGTGGGGAGAGATAAGATCACTGCTTTGGTTTCTAAGAACTATTGTTAGCGACAACTACAAAAATATGTGAAGAAATTTATATAGAGTTGTAGAGAATATCAGATGGAAAAATGAGTGAAGTAGAATACAAGGTTGTATCAACCAATACCTATACTAGAGAAGCCATGGGAGGAAGTAAGAATGGATTTTGTTCTTGCATTACCAAGGAATTAGCAAGGGCATGATTTTATTTTTGTTGTCATTGACAAGTTTTCAAAGATGACACATTTCATTCCTTGCAAGAAGACTAGTCATGATGTTCATGTGGCATAGCAATTTTTTAGAGAAGTGGTGAGATTACATGGTTTACCAAAGAGTATAGTTTGAGATCACGATACCAAATTTTTTGGGTATTTTTGGCATACATTGTTGAAGAAATTGAAGATAGATTTGAAGTTTAGTTCATCACATCATCCACAGACTAATGGCCTGACAGAAGTTGTGAATCACAGTTTGGAAAATTTGCTAAGATGTTTGGTTGGAGACAAGTTGAAAGGCTAGGATCTAATTTTACCATAGGCATAATTTTCATATAATAATTCTATTAATAGTAGTAGTTGTAAATCACCATTCCAAATTGTATATGAGAGCACTCCCAAACATGCTTCTAAGTTGAGAGAGTTGGATAAATGAGAGATAAGTAGTGTTGAAGTAGAAGAATTTATTGAACATTTGAAGAATATCCATGAGAAGGTGAGGAAACACATTATCAAGATGAATGCATAGTATAAGGCTAAGGAAGACATGAAAATGAGGTATAAGAAATTTTAGATTGGAGATGATGTCATGGTTCATTTACAAAAGGATAATTTTCTAGTGGGTACATATAATAAGATGAAAATGAAGAAGTTTGGACCATGCAAGACTATGAAAAGGCATGATTCTAGAAATGCCTATGAAGTGGAGTTGCTTGCTGAATTTAATATTTCACTAGTATTTAATATTTAAGATTTGATAGTGTTGGAAATATTAGGACTAACAAGGTTACTGAGAGGGGAGGTGTGAATCAGTAAACTTTAAAATTTAAACCAATTCAACATAATAACAAATTCACCATTCATTCACCTACTTTACTATATGCATGAAAAGATTAACACACTGATTTGGTGACCCAAAAACCTTTCAATTTGAAAGTAAAACTGGGGTGGGGATGATGCCCACGAAACTTAAATACTACAGTATAAAGTTGGCCGGTTAAGGCTTACAATGATCACTTCTGGTGATCTGCCCTATTAGGAGCAAGTAGGACTGCTAGATCCACCTTGTTAGAGGATTTATAAACATACAATGAAGTATGCACTTTGTTAGGAGATTTACAAAAGACTGTTAAGTCTACCTTGTTAAAGGATTTACAAAACTGATTCACCTGTTAGGATGAAGCAGTGGATCTGCTTGCAACTAGTTTGCTGATTAGATCTTATGTACTGATCACTTGATGTGATGGATATATCTTTGCTGCTCCTTGATAACCTTGCTGAATACTCTGCTGCTGATTCTCTTTCAATTCGCTCTTACTTCACTGTTACTTTTCTTCATTATTTCTATATTGTAAATGGCACAATACATTACATATATACCATTCCAATATTTATAGCAACAAGATCGGCCAAACACAAGTGGACAAAACATTACTGAGTCGACCAGATAGTAGAAAACTTAGGTTCCTCAAACTCACTCGATGACCTTCTGACACTTGGCATCCACTACATTACACGACATCGTCATGCACTTGGTAGAGGCAGGGGCTCGGTCCATACTAATCACTCTGAGTAGCTTGGAACTTGGTAACCACTAGTGACTCAGTAAACATTATGTCACTCGGTAGAAACTAACTCCTTCGATTCACTTGGTAAGCACTGAATACTTATTTTACCTTTCTGTCTTGGTAATTACTAAAACCTTCATTTACCTTCTTGACTCGGTAAATACTAAATCCTTTGTTTACCTTCCTGACTCGGTAAACACTAAATCTTTCGTTTACCTTTCTAACTTGGTAAACATTAAAACCTTCGTTTACCTTTCTGACTCGGTAAACACTAAAACCTTCGTTTACCTTTCTGACTCAGTAAACACTAAAACCTTCGTTTACCTTTCTGACTCGATAAACACTGCTAAACATACTTGGTAACCAACAAATGCTCCATATGAACTGTAAACTAAGTGATGAACTCAGTAAGCATTTAGAATCAAATAAGTGTTGTAACTAATGACAAATGTATCATTATTCCAACAATATCCCCCTTTGGCATTAGTGACAAAAACACTTATGAGCCAAAATTTATATACAAGATCTGACAAAACTGATTTGATTTTGCTGTGCTGAATATACATGGGCTACCTTACATATAACTCCCCCATACAATATAAACAAGGTTTTTACATGAGTTATATGACTTTATTCTTTATTACTTTATTACCTTCTCCCCTTTTGTGTCTGATTTTCCTCTATATATTAATTTCTCCCCCTTTTTGACAATAATGCCAAAGAATAAAGAGTGTATTTACATGAAGACACCAAAATGTGTGATAAACTCCGAATGTACCTAAAGAATTAGTTGCAGAGTTTTATCCCAATTGTCTTGCAAGATTTTACATGTGGAGAGAGCTACTTGAACTTCTGTAGAAAGTTCAATCACATGGTCTGCAACAGAGAAGTTATTGTCATGGATCAATATTTTTGAATATGCAATGTGCTTCTGCATTGTGTTCATGACAGGAAGGATCATATTCTGGATGTCAATCAGAGTAGACCTAATCCTTGCTTCCTCTCTTAGCAATTCTGCCTGTTTCTCTGACAAAAATTTGATTCTCAGATGATGGGATGAACTTGCACTGTGGTCAGATTGTAGCATTTGGGCACTAACCTTTATATCCTCATCAATTTTATTCAACTTTACTTTTATTTCCTTTGTATACTCAGTAACATCACAAAGTTTTGCAAAAAGTGAGGTTACATTATTAAAAGAATTTTCAATGTCAGACAAAATTGAGGTTAATTCAACCCTTTTTATTGCTAAGTTCTGAGCAATGTGCTGAAGCACCTTATTTTCAAATTTCCTTTCTGTTTTCTCTATTAACTTTTCTTGTCCTGAGATATCCTCATTAAATTTATTCACCGCTTCTTCTAGCTGTAACAAAATGTGTTGAGATGAATCCACATCTTCACTTATAGCCTCAGTTATTATGTTCTTAGCACTCTTAATGATGTTGAATTCTCTGTCCATTTCATTCCTTAGCTATATTTGCTGTGCCTTTTTCTCTAGATGCTGACTAGCCAATCTCAGTTCATTAACTGTAGCAGATTCTAGTTTTATCTATGGAATGACAATTTCTTTATCCAAATCTATATCACTATCTGTAAGCAGCAGTCTCAAGGGTGTCTTTGGTTTATCTATAGTACTTACCTCCTTTCCTTTTGAAGTAGATACAATGGTCGATGCTGCAGGACTAGCATTCAAAACTGGAATGGGACCAACTAAAGGTAAACTACGAGAAGTGTTGGCTGTATCAAAACTTGATATACTTCCCAAAAATGATGTGCTAGTACAAAATGATGTACATACTGGTATATTTACAACTGGAGAACTAACTGAGGCAAAAATTGGGGCCAATGTGGCTAAGGAAGACACAATTGATATGAAACTTGGAAGACTTACTGTACAAGCTATAGGTGGAAGAGATACACTCGGTGAAGTGACTGCTGTAGTGGATGACTCGGTGGCTGATGATGTGCTTGGAAGCTCAGTAACTAAAGAAGTGACTGCTAGCTCGGTAGATGAAGTGCTTGGCACTTGCATTGCAGAAACCTGGAGCTGAGAGGAGATAGGTGGAGATTGATCAATTGATGAGGCTATTGAGCTCACAATCTCACCAGTAGAGGTTGATTCTTCCTCCATTTCTCTTTCAGCTTCTTCCTCAATTTCTAACATTAATGATTGCAAGTCTTCTAGAATGTCTTCAATGTCATCACCATCATCATCATCATCATTATCATCACTGCTATCATTGTCCGTGATTTCAACAGTATCCTCACTGGGTTTGTGTAGATGATAGATATTTTTCCACATGTTTGTTGCATCATTTACTACATGCTCAATGTCTTTGACAAGTATCAAACAAGTGTGAAATCTAATCATCATATTACCTTCATGATCTTTCAGTGATTTCTTCACTTCAGCATTAGAGAGACTTGGTAGGAGATTCCTCAGGGTCTACTCATAAATGTCTTCGACAGTCTTGGTTGCAGCTTCCCATCTTGGTTGCAATCTTTCCAATAGATCTTTGGAGATCTGAGAGGCTATTTGGTCTGGGGAGTATTTCCATTTACCCATTTTGTTCAGTACCAAATCCTCAATTTGCATTTTCTCTTATTCTATTCTGGTTTCAAACTTTAATGCTTTGAAGTTTGTGAAGCTACCTCCTTCATCTAATTCCTTTAGTCTTGCTTCAAAGGTGAGTGGAGGCTTAACAAATACAGGTTCCTTCTTTCCCTATCTTGTTCTCCTAGAGAACACCATAGTGGTTTGCTTTGTAGGTTTGGTGATAGTCACCTTACCTTTCTTTTGTTGAGGCTCTTCTTCTTTTTCAGACTCGGCTTCCTCCTCTTCTTTATTTTCTCCTCTCCTTTCTGTTATCATGAGAGGTCCCGTTTCAGCTTTTAGCTTTTCTATTTTTCTCTTGCCTTTAGAGATTGCTTGAGGAAGCTTGATTTCAAGCTCTATTCTAACCTTTGCCTCTTCATAGGTTCTGAATGCAGGTAACTTGGGATCCACTGGTTCATTTACCAGTGCCTCAATGATATCTCTGGCATCATCAATATTTAGCTCATAGGGCAATGGTTTTACCCATGCCACTCAGGCTTTGACTGCCTGGATGAATACTCTATCACAGTCAACCATGAAACAGATATCATCCTTATACTCTTCAACAAGTTTCAGAGGTATCCTGAACCTGTTGTTCATCCTTTCCTTGAAATCTTCAAAATAATTATCCATTACCTTATCAAAATTCATACTCATTTCTGCTATGAATTTGTTTATTTGATACAAAATTGGAGTATCTTTCCTCCATACAACTGCACCCTTAGATGGAAAGAATTTTTGTACATAGAAAAATAAACAAACTAACAAAGAACCAAATTTACAAGGGTTTGTCTTTGCAGTCCTTATGCTATCCATGTTTTTATTCAATTGTTTTAATAGCACATCAGCTAGGTCAAACTCCATATTTTTCTTTACAATATTATATGCCAAATCTACAGCCTCACAGGGTACACTATTCAGCTTGCTGCAACTATACAGTTTGTATGCAATAACACAACTACCAAATTTCAGTTCTATATCTAAAACATTGTTGAGCTTTAAACCTCTGCCATCCCATTCAGCTTGGGTTAATTTTTGAAGTTTATCTCGACCTAGGGTTTTGGTGGTTTTGGTTTTGGTCAACATTGGTAAACCCGTGATCTTGTGGATCATCTTCTTTGTTATGAGGATGGGTTGTTCTAACTACAATTGTCCATTATGCACATGGCTTAAGATATACCTCACCCATTTCACTTGGAAACTTCTTGGTAGATGCAGGATATGGGTTAAACCTTTGGTTTCCAAATGTTTAAACTCAGGTTTTAGGGTTCCATCCATGCATAACTCAGCTAGGGTACTATCCATATCTAGTGTCCCTATTTCTTGCATAGTACACTTGAAATGAGTACAAATATCATTGATAAGAAGTACCTTTGGAGGGATCTGCGATTGAGCTCCATGCAGGTCAAGTGATTCAGTGATGGCAGGAACAATTTTGAAATTGGGCACCTCCCATTTGACTCCCTTCACAAGCATTTCAGAACCTCTTTTCACCTTACTGCCACTGGTGCTTGTGGATGCCATTGCTGCTCGGTGAGAGAACGATTTCGTAACACAAATTCTTTGCTGAAAAATCACCTCAAATCACTTGAACTCGCTTGGATGCACTTGAATATATTTTTGCTCTGTGAACTCTGAATTCATGGTGAAGAATGAGATCAAATTCTGTCTTTTTGATCAAAATCCTATCATTAATGCTCGGGTACAAAAGTAGATGAGAATTAGGGTTTTATAAATAGTCACCGACTTACTCAGTAAACCTTGCAACTTGGTGAACACACAAAACCTTTCTTATTTTCCTGACCAAGCTCGGTAAAGTCTGAAAACCAACCTTACTCGGTAGATGCAACACTGTGAATTATGACTTGTATCTACAATACTGATTTATCATTTCCACTCCTTCTTTCTGGAACTACTTAGGATATGGCTTGAAGATGCAGTCCCTTATCCTTTGTGATAAGTCTAATTAGGAATGGTGGAGTCACCCATTCTTAGAGTGACATTTCCATCATTTGAATTTTCTTGCTCGGTAGACTTAGGAATCCATTGTTGTTTCATTTGCTTTCGAATATTATCAGCTCTAGTTTTCTTTTCATCTTCAACCTTTCCTATATTCATGAAATTCTTGGCTATATGACCAAGTTCAGTACAAGTATAGCATCTTATGGTTGTATCTTTCTTCCTTAGGTGATGCCTTCTACAGTTTGTTCCTATGTGTCCATATTCTCCACAATAGTGACATCTACACCATGTATTGTAATCCCAACCAAATATTGCTTTGACAATTTGTTTTGCTGGATTGAATGATTTTGATCTACATTCAGATGCCTTGTGTCCTTGTTTCTTTCATTTGTGGCATTTGCCTTCAAACTTTGGTTTCTCCTTGCATTCATTGGCTTTGTGACAATGCTGATTGCAATTGAAACATTTGCCATTGAATTTACCTTTACCATTACTCCAACATTTTTTAGATGTATGACCTATCTTGCAATAATTATTACAAGTGGGTCTTTGATTCCTTTGGGTACCTTGTTCAGAAGATTCACCTTCTTCCTTGTATCCAAGACTAGCTTTACCTTTTTGCTTATAAAAATTCTGCTCATTTTGCTGATTCAATTGATTCATGTCTACTTGAGATTTCATCATCCTTTCATTGACTTGTTTTTCAATATTTAGATCATTTTCCAAGCTTTCATTGATTTGTCTCTTAGTTCTTAAGTCATTCTGTAGACTTTCATTTTGTGCTCTGAGAATCCTGATTTCTTCATTTGCATTGGATAGTTGGTCTACTAGATCTTCATGTTCAACGGATTGATTTTGAGTTTCATGACTTCTATCATCCAATTCTCCTTGTGCTTTGTTTCTTTGTTCCAAAACTTCACATAGCCTGATTGACTATATTTCTTGCTCTCTTTTAAGATTTCTTACCTCTTCTTGCAAAGATCCATTCTTTTCTAGAAGTTCTTTGATTGCTTTGTCAGCTTCTTCTGTATTACTTGATGGTAACAAATCTTCAATCCTTTCTTAAACATAAAAATGGTCATTTATTTGTCTTGCAAGTTCCTTTCTTCTTTTTAGGGATTAAGAAAGATGTTCCTTTGCTTCTTTGAGTTGAACCATGGCCATCTCCAAATCTAGCTTCTCATTCTCAATAGTTTTGTCAAGTCTGAATATCTCCATTGTCCTTGATCTTTGCTCAAGCTGTCAAGCTCTGTCCTGAGAACCACAAAGCTCTGATACCAATTGTTGGAAATATTAGGACTAACAAGGTTATTGAGAGGGGAGGGGTGAATCAGTAAAATTTAAAATTTAAACAAATTCAGCATAATAAAAAATTCACCATTCATTCATCTACTTTACTGTATGCATGAAAAGATTAACACAGTGATTTGGTGACCCAAAAACCTTTCAATTTGAAAGTAAAAATGGGGTGGGGATGATGCCCACGAAACTTCAATACTGCAGTATAAAGTTGGCCGGTTAAGGCTTACAATGATCACTTCTAGTGATCTACCCTATTAGGAGCAAGTAGGACTGCTAGATCCACCTTGTTAGAGGATTTATAAACATACAATGAAGCATGCACTTTGTTAGGAGATTTACAAAAGACTGTTAAGTCTACCTTGTTAAAGGATTTACAAAACTGATTCACCTGTTAGGATGAAGCAGTGGATCTGCTTGCAACTGGTTTTTCGATTAGATCTTATGTACTGATCACTTGATGTGATGGATATATCTTTGCTGCTCCTTGATAACCTTGCTGAATACTCCGCTGCTGATTCTCTTTCAATTCGCTCTTACTTCACTGTTACTTTTCTTCATTATTTCTATATTGTAAATGGCACAATACATTACATATATACCATTCCAATATTTATAGCAACAAGGTTGGCCAAACACAATTGGACAAAACATTATTGAGTCGGCCAGATAGTAGAAAACTCAGGTTCCTCAAACTCACTCGGTGACCTTTTGACACTCGACATCCACTACATTACATGGCATCATCATGCACTCGGTAGAGATAGGGGCTCAGTCCATACTAATCACTTTGAGTAGCTTGGAACTTGGTAACCATTGGTGACTCGGTAAAAATTGTGTCACTCGATAGAAACTAACTCCTTTGATTCGCTTGGTAAGCACTGAATACTTCTTTTACCTTTCTGTCTTGGTAATTACTAAAACCTTCATTTACCTTCCTGACTCAGTAAATACTAAATCATTCGTTTACCTTCCTAACTCAGTAAGCACTAAATCCTTCGTTTACCTTTCTGACTCGATAAACATTAAAACCTTCATTTACCTTTCTAACTTGGTAAACACTAAAACCTTCGTTTACCTTTCTGACTCGGTAAATACTAAAACCTTCGTTTACCTTCCTGACTCGGTAAACATTGCTGAACATACTTGGTAACCAACGAATGCTCGGTATGAACTGTAAACTGAGTGATGAACTCGGTAAGCATTTAGAATCAAATAAGTGTTGTAACTAATGAAAAATGTATCATTATTCCAAGAGATAGAGTACCATGAAGGAGGTGATTGGGATGAAGTTGTAGAAGTGCAATGGAGTATTGAAACAACTAGTTCAACTACCAAAAGAGATTGAGGAGATACTGGATAGTCGTGATGGAAAAAGTACAAGGAACATAACTTATGAAGAATACCTGGTCAAATAGAAAGGGAGGCTAGTAGAAGATTCATCATTGATAGGAAAGGAGGAGGTTAACCATCTTGGTTTTCCTCTTAATACTTTATATGTGACAGTGTCACTTCTCAAATTACCCCAACTATCTAATGCAGGAGCATCCTAGATGTAAGAGCAATCTTGCATCACACAATTTTTTTTCTCTTTTAGTTGTTTCAATAAGGGTTGTCTAATGTAGAGTCTTTTTTTTATTGAGGTTTTCTACTTAGTAAGCCAGTCATACAAGTTCAGAATGTTCTAATTTCAGTGGTGAAGGTTCATTTTAGTTATATCAATTAATTAGTAGAGTTTCATGGCCAAATTATATGTATTTGTAAAGTTACTATAGATTTTCAATGTGTAGTTTTGGTATATAAACTTCAAGCTCAGTTTTGAAGGCCTTAGAGGCCCTGGATGAGGCCCAAAAACTTGACAAATGGGTTCTTGCTCAAATCCAAGCCTATAGATTAGGAGCCGAGGTTTCGAAAAAGTTGTTCTAATAGACAATCAAAGCAATGGTTTGAGAGTTACGGTCTTTCAAACTTGGAATACCTTAAAATTCTAAAATAAATGTCAAAAGTGTATTTGGTCGATTCTATATGTATTGTTATGGTCTATCAGCTCTAGGTATTAAGTTTGAGTGTCTAGATCCTTCTTAAGTGGCATAAAATTGTCAGATTAAGAAAGGCCTGAACATTGTATTAGACAATTCTAGGTGATAGTTCATAGCTTTGTCTTGTAGATTACTATAATGAAGAAACCCATGTGGGTTAGCATATTATAATGTTGAATTCTATAATTTTGCATTTGCAACCATAATAAGAAGCACATATTTTGTTCTTGCAATCGCTATTGTTTCTTTATTTATGTTATGTGTTTATGGTGTTAAGGAGAGCACCCTTTATCAAAAACACATGGAGAACAACACTGAGGAGAGAGAGAGAGAGAAAAACACTCTTATTGTTTCATCAAATTATAAACATACATGCCCAGCTATAAGGCCTTCTAGGTTATGACCAGATACAAAATGCAACTTCAAAAACTATGATTTAGCATGGAATTTACAATCTAGAAACAACTACTCTGAATTTCTAAGTCTTTCCCTCTTAAATAAACCAAATACCTCTAATTTTACTTGCCAAAATGGCTTCCAAAAGATTCTAGAACATTACATAATATAAAGGACAACCTCAAAATACTATGCACTCATCCCAAGACAAGATCCTATCGTTAAATTCATGATATAAATTAAATACATGAGTCAGCTCAAACTAAGAACCAATCATAAAAAAAATCAGTCAAAGAAGAACCCGAGAAACAATATATATTAGGTTCACTTGGTGCATGAAGGAACACCTAGTCAACACTGAATATCCTAGTTAATACTATAGGCTTGATCAACAATAAACAACTTGGTTAACACTAAAGGAAGTTGACCAACATTAAAAATCTTGGTTAACAATGAAGGAACTTGATTAGCATTGAAGGAATTTAGTTCATATTGCTAGAATGAACAAAAGAGTAGGATTACAAGGTAACCTTGGATGCTCCTACATCAGACAACTAGGGTTGAAAGAAATGATTCTCCTAAATCATGCAAGTGTTACAACTTGAGCTGAATCCAACTTAGATTGATAAATCTATTTAGCATCTTCAATTGGTATATTCTTCCACTTCACCAGGTACTCATAGTAATATTTTCCTCTTGTTCTTTTACCAACTCTCTAATCCAATACGTGTTCAACCTCTTCAATCTACTTCTTGGGATAATCATCCAATACAACAACTTCATCATCTAACTCATGATACTTATAAAAATTAGCAACATTGAATATAGGAGATATATCCATGTGATTAGGTAACTCAACTTCATAAGTATTACCACTCTCAAACTTTCTCAAGATATTGCAAGGTCCAAACTTATTCATCTTCAACTGAATGTATGTTCCAATAGGTAATCTTCCTTTCTTCAAATGAACCATCACCTCATAACTAACTCCAAAAACATGATGTCTTCTAGACTTATCAACATTCTCCTTATACTTTTGATTACTTTATTCCAACTTCAACTGTACTTCCTCATGGAAAGACTTCATAAAACCAACAAATTCTTCCCATTCAACACTTCTCTTCTCTTCACCAGCAACATCCCTCAAATCTGATATTCCTCTAGGCTACATTCTAGTAAATATCTCAAAACATTTTTTTCTTGTACTCCTATCTATAGAATTATTATATGCAAACTCAACCTGTGCCAATACCATCTCCCAATTACTTGACTTATCTCCAACTAACCATCTTAACAAATTACCCAAGCTTTTATTCACAATTTCTTCTATCCATCTATTTGTGGATGGAATGTAGAACTAAATCTCAACTTAGCATCCATCCTCTTCTACAAAGTCCTCATAAAATAGCCAAAAAACTTGTTGTCTCTATTAGAAATAATACTTTTTGGTAATCCATGCAATCTAACAATATCTTTGAAAAAAGTCTTAGCAACATGCACAACATCTTATGTCTTCTTACATGGTATGAAATGTGCCATCTTAGCAAATCTATCCACAACAAAAAATATGAAATCATACCCTCGTGATGTCTTAGTTAATCCAAGAATGAAATCCATACTAATATCACTCTAAGGTTTCTTAGGAACATAAATAGGTGTATACAAACCATTATTTTGACTTACTCTTTTTGCAACTTGACAAATTCCATAACTCCTTACAAACTTTTGAACATCCTTATACATCTATGGCTAATAATACTTATCCTTTAGCAAAATCAATGTCTTATCAATTTCAAAATGTCTAGCCAATCCACCATAATGCTTCTCCTTAATCAAATTAACTCTCATAGAACTTCTTGGTATACAAAATCTATATTCCTTTGAACAATATACCTTCTTGAATGAAATACTCATCATACTTACTCATGTGATCTGATAGATTTTGTGCTCTCCACTCTCTCCATGCCTCAGAGAACTCAAGGTCAATATCATACTACTCTTTCATTTCATCAAAACCAAGAACTTCAACCTTAATCTCAGTCAACAAAGAATCTTTTTTGTTCAATGCATCAACAATTTAGTTGGTGACCCCACTTTTATGCTTGATCACAAATGTGAAACTTTACAAGTACTCAACCCACATGATATGTCTCTGATTTAACTTATGTTGACTTCCCAAATACTACAAAGCTTTATGATCATTAAACAACTCAAACTCCTTAGGAATCAAATAATGTCTCCACTTCTTCAAAGCTTGAACAATAACATAAAACTCTTGATCATACAATTAATACTTCCTTTTAGCATTATTCAACTTCTCACTAAAGAAAGCAACAGATTTACCTTCTTGACTCAATAAAACTCCTAGTACACTACCACTTGTGTCACTTTCAACTTGAAAACCTTATTGAAATTAGAAAAAGCCTATACAAGTAACTCATCAAGTTTTTGTTTCAAAGTCTCAAATATCAACTCCATGTGTGCATGTAAAATGAATTTTTTTGCCTCTCATTGTCTCAATCATAGCATTACGAATAGAGTAGAAACTATCCAAACCATGAAATGATCTTACCTTACCCACATCCTTAAGTGTAGGCTATTCCAAAATTGCCTTCATCTTCTCAAGATCCATTCTCAAAGCATCAACTAAAATCACAAATTCCAAATACCCAATCTCCTCTTGCATAAAAGAACACTTTTTCAAGTTAATTATCAACTTCTCCTCTTTCAATCTCTGTAATACTTGTCTAAAATGCTAAAGATTTTCTTCCTCAGTCTCACTAAATATCAAAATATCATCCAAACAAATAATCACAAACTTACCCAAAAATCTCTTGAGAACTTCATTCATCAACCTCATGAAAGTACTAGGTGCATTAGTAAAACCAAAAGGCATTACCAACTATTCATACAAACTATCTTTTGTCTTGAAAGCAGTCTTCCATTCATCACATTCTCTAATTCTGATATGATGATGACCACTCTTCAAATTAATCTTGGTGAAATAATTTTCTCCACTCAAACAATTCATTATATTATCCATCCTTGTCATAGGAAACCTATTTCTCAATATGATCTTGTTAATAGCCCTGGAATTAGTATACATCTTCCATTCTCCATTCTTCTTAGGTGCTAATATAATGGGTACATCACATGGACTCAAACATTCTCTGATCAAAATTTTCTACAACAACTCTTGCACTTGTTTGTTAAGTTCTTTATTCTCTGCAGGTGTCAATCTATATGGTGCTTTGTTTGGTAAACTAGCTCCAAGAATTAGGCCCACACAACAACTTATACTTCTTACTAGTCCTAAACCATTAGGTATATCCTCTACAACAATATCTTTATACTCATTTAAAAAAATTGTAATTTCTACTAGCACTTGGTTAGTACTACCACCTTCTACTATTACTCAGTCACTACTAATCTCTGTCACTCAGTTATTACTGTTTGTCACTATTTTATCACTCAATTATGACTAGCATAACTTAGTCTCATAGGAATTATGGAAAAAATATTTGATTCATCTTCACTTATTTTTCAAATATCCTTCCATTAACCATGCAAACTTGAACAATAGTATGATTAACCTCATCTAGAATTTCAATCAAAGGCAACAATACTTGTTTTCTCCCATTCAGCCAAAGACTATATTGATTCAATCTTCCATCATGTATAGCATATCTATCATATTTCCAAGGTCTAACCAATAGAATATGACAACAATCCATAGGCATAACATCACATAGAACTTCATTAAATTAATTACCAATCTTGAACTTCAAAAAACCTTGTTCACTTAGCATTATCTTATGCTCATCCTTGATCCAGAAACATGATAGGGTTTAGGATGATTCAGCCTCTAAAATTGCAACTTCGTAACCAACTCTTTTGATTGAAAATTTGTTGAAATTCCACTGTCCATGATCACGTTGTAGAACTTTCTAGCCATCTTACATCTAGTCTTGAAGAGACTTTCCTTTAGGATAGGTTCCTCATCAACTCCCTTATTACACAAATTTCTTTTCACCATCAAATTCTCTCTAGCCTTAGGTCTAGTTGGTGAACCCTCAATGTCTATTGAATCATATCATTTATGTTACCTTGTTCATTCTCACTAGAGGATCTACACTCAAAGGATCTATGCCCTTCTTTACCACATCTAAAACAATTACCATGAAAACCAATTCTAGAATATGAATTACCTCTTCCTTGGTAAGAACTATTACTTCCTTAGTATGAATTACCACCTTTCCATTCATTTTTTCCTTTGTCATCATTTTTCCAATCAATCTTTCCCTTATCTTGCATAGTATTGTCAAATCTTCCACCTTCTCCATAAGATCTACCTCTGCCTCTTTGGAATCTACCATCTCTACCTCTTTGTCAAGATCTCCTCAGCTTTCAAGGAAATTTGGTATGCTTCTTCCACACTTTCCAATTTAATTTTTTTTTAATCTCATCTTGAATTTGAGATCTTAATCCATTTAGATACATTGCAACTTTCTCAATCTCATCATCTACATGTCTAGATTTGATGTCCAATCTATAAAATTCTTTACTACACTCCTTCATAATCATATCCTTTTGTCTCAAATTTTTTATCTTTCTCAACAAGATAATTTGGTAATCAATTGGAAGGAACTTCTACTTCACCTTGTTCACCATTTTTAGCCAATTCCTGATCTTCTCATTTCCTCTCCTTTGTTTATCAATTTTTAAATGCTCCTACCATAGTGAGGCATGAGCTTTCAAACTAGTGACTACAATTTTCACCTTCTTATTATTAGGGGTGTTTTCAAACTCAAAGAATTTCTCCATATTAGAGATCCAATCCAACATAACATTGGTGTCCATTTTTCTATAATAAGGAACAACTTCTACAATAGGCTTTGAATGAACCCTAGAAAATACTCTTAATACTCTTTGCCCATCTTGATCGTCCTTAGAATCTAGATTAAGGTTTTGTGCTATTGCTTCATCAACATCACTCACATCATCAAGATGTGCTCCTCTCTTCTGGGCCCATCTCCACAAAATCTATTATGTCTGCAATTTATCTCAACATGTCCATAATACTAGTGTCAACATTTCCTCTACCTCAAACCACCTTTGCAAATAGGTTCCTGCAAGATCATAACCCTCTACAAGTTATAGGTCAAATCCTCAAATTTTCCACCCTACAACTAAATCCAACTTAGGGTTGTACAAGATCCAATCTCCACAAGGATGAACCTGAAGCTCTGACACCACCTACTGCATGGACGAAGTGAACAACTAGGGCCAAAGGTACACCTAACTATCCAACCACTTTGTTGAGTAAACACAATGAAAGAAAACACATGAAGAACAACATTAAGGAGAGAGAGAAAACAACACTCTTATTGATTCATAAAATTATTAGCTTACATGCCCATCTGTAAGGCCTTGTGGGTTACAATCAGATACAAAATACAATAGAAAAAAGCTATGATCCAACTTCAAATTCGCAATTCTAGAAACATCTGCTCTAACTCTTTAAGTCCTTCCCAATAAGAAAACCAAATACCTCTACTTATACTTGCCAAAATGTATAACAAAAGATTATAGAACATTAAATAATAGAAAAGAAAACCTCAAAATGGTCTGCACTCATCCAACTACAAGATCTTGTCATTAATTTCATGATCCAAATTAAATACATGAGTTGACTCAAACTAAGAACCAATCATAGACAAACTTAGTCAAAGAAGAACCTAAGCATCATAAAGTATCAGGTTCACTCGATACATGACGAAACACTCAGTCAATACTAAAAAACTCGATTAATGTTGAAGGCTCAGTCAACATTGAACAACTCAATTAACACTGAAGGAACTCGGTCAACACTAAAAATATGAGTTAACACTGAAGGCACTCGGTTAGCATTAAAGGCACTCGGTTAACAATGAAGGAACTCGGTTAACACTGCCATAACGAATAAAAGGGCAATATTACAAGGAAACCTGGGATGCTCTTCAATCATGAGATGAGTTTACACAATACTTTTTTGAGTCTATTTGCAATTTCTTTGGTTAGAATTTTATAAATGGTGTTGCATAGCACAATAGGGTGAATATATCCAGGTTCTTCATGATTAGGTTTTTGTGTGTAAGGGCTAAGAACGTATTGATAATTTCTATTAGCAACAACCCAGAGTTTCTTGTGGCTTTAATTTCTTTCCATAGATCTCCTAAAATGTCCGAACATTTCTAAAAGAAAAAGGGTTGAAACCGATCCAGACTTGGGGACTTACCTGGGCTAAGGTTAAAAAGAGATGTTTTGATTTATTCTTTAGAGAAAACTCTATTTAGATTTTTTTTGTTCATTAGTTATTTTAGTTTTGGAATTACATTTATCATTGCACTTTGTGCTCTTAAGTTTGATTTTTCATAATTATTGATATTATTGGTATAATAATATACAAATATTTCTACTATCTATTTTGGGTTTTATGTAACATTATCTTGTCTATCTTTGGTTTTAGAAATTTTGTTGACATTCCTATTATTAATAGTATTGTTATGAAATAATTTTGTATTGTGATCTCCATTTGTTAACCATGTTTCCCTTGATTTTTGTCTACAAAAGCTTTCTTCTTTTTCTAATATAAATTCTTGTTTTGATAATAATTCTTTTTCTTTAATAATTTTTTTATCATCAATTCCTTCTTTTATGATTTTTTCGTTAAGTTTTTAAATTCTTCTTCTATTTCTAATTTTTCTTTGAAAATATTGTTAAAGTGAGTTTCATTCCATTTAAAGATGTTTTCTTTTAATATCTTGAGTTTAGAGACTAAACAAAATATTTTAGATCCTTCAAAATTTCCTTCTAACCACAATTTTTTTATGTGTCATGAATGTTTCATCTTGAAACAACATATTTTTCTTTTAAATAGATTTCTGGAAGGTTTATATGGCACTAAAATTTCTAATCTAACTAGATAATGATTTGATCCTACATTGGGAATAATTGAAGATTGAATAAAGTGATTGAAGTTTCTAAGATCCTTTTTAAAGATTAATCAGTCAAGTATTTCTGCTATTTGATAGAAGTTCATTCTTCTATTAAACCAAGTATAAAGGCCATTCATTGGGACATAACCAATTAAATTTTCTTTGTGAACCAATTTCTGAAATCTATCATGACTTGGGTCATTACTTGAGATCCCCCATTTTTTCTTCTAGATTAAAAATAGCTTTAAAGTCCCCTCCTATCCAAAAGATATCAAAAGGATATATATTTATGAAAATACTTATTTCATTCCAT